>JBDJHY010231180.1:0-11021 GCA_039654485.1 Withania somnifera
TTGTCTTGTAAGCCTGAACCAAGAAGTTTGGTCACTCTTTTCTTCCAACTTGATTAAGAGGTGTTGGATGACCGCCAACTTTTTCTCATTAAGATAGAACCCTTGGATAAGTATTACATCAACTCTTTAAGCTCATCAACCTGAAAAATAAAAGAAAAAGGAAGACTAGGCAAAATTCTAGTCCTTGGGCTAGCATGTTTCACAATTGTAAGCATCAAGCACTACTTTCCTTTCAATCTTGCCAAACCATTTTACTTTTCGTCAACCTCAGCGGATTCCTTGATTTCCACCTTCACGTTTCTCGCATTTGCTCCCCTTCTTAGCTCCTTCATGAACCTATAATCTTCACTCACCTTATTAGGGGTCAATGCAAAAGTATAATTTTTCGGTCTTGAAGACAATGGAGTATTTGTTAGAACGACCATGATAAGTGACATCCTTAACAAATTGGCATGGCCTACCAAGCAACAAATGGCAAGCCACCATAGGCACATCATCACAAAGAACAACGTCATGATATTTTCCATTCTCGAATTCAATATTCTTTTGATTTATAACTTGCACCCCACCTAGTTCATTAAGCCATTGAAATTTGTATGGACTTGGATGCAATGTGGTGGTAATGCACAATCGATCCACTAAGGTTTCACTAACAACGTTAGTGCAACTACCACTATTAATGATCATAGAGCAAATCTCATTACGAATCTTGCATCTAGCATGAAAGATGTTCTCCTTTAATCAAGTTCACCCTTCTTAAGATCCCTCATAAGCTTCCCGCAACACACAAGAGAGCCTCACATTCATTACCAACTCTTCATTCGATTCAAAGGGCTCGCTTCTTTTTTCAAGAGTCAATAGAACTCTCAAGGTCTCTCATACCTCTTCCAACGTCTCATCATCCTCTTTCTTATCCTCACTTTCTTTCTTATCCTCGGTGCGAAACCCATCATGGAAATAAAAAATTTCCCTTTTATTAGGACATTCGCTAGCAACATGCCTTATACCTTAACAACGAAAATATTAAAAGTACAAGGTCTAGCTTGATTCGATCTAGAGTAAGTATATTTGTATTGGCTACCCTCCTTTGATTTTGTATCTACTTTGGATTGATTGATTGGACCACTACTCTTATAAGACTATTGAGGAAGTGGCAGTTTCCTTCTATTTTTATTTTTTCTCCATGAGGAAGTAGAAGCGCTCTTGGCCTTGTAAGACCTCTCATCCTTCAAATCTTCCTTAATCTTTGAGGCATCACGAAAAATCAATTCAGGACTCTCATATTTCTTGAGTCTTATTGGTTTTAAAATCTCCGGTCTTAAGCTTGTCACAAACTGGATGATTGTATAGTGCAATTGCTCCTCAATTTTAGACTTTCAACCTCAAGTTCTCAAATTTAACATAGTACTCCTCAACACTCTTAGAACCTTGTCTTAGAGCATATAACTTCTTGAGAACTTCTTAATAGTAATTGGGAGTCAAATACCTCGTTTTCACGAGAGCCATCATTTCTTTCCAAGTAGGCAAGTCATACATATGACGGTTCTCACATTCTCTCTTCTTAGATTTCCACCATATCAAAGCATAGCCCTCAAATTGAGTAAGACCATACTTCACCTTCAAATATTCAAAATATTATTGGTGAGGAATATCGTTTCACTTTGCATCTTCCACTCTAGAATCTCCTTTGGTCATTACTTCCTTTGAACTTCGAAAAATTGATCTAAATTATATTCAAACTCATATCTTGAGCATCCTGGTTTTCATTCCTAACTCATCTATCTACCCATGACCTATCTCTTCTATCCACCCATGGCTTATCTCCTCTATCAGACTAATACACTTCCTCTCTATGATCTCACTCTTGCCCACTCATGTCTTAGTCCCGACCAAAGCCTCTTTGAGCCCCATATCCATCCCTACCTCCATTCCTCTACTTAATATTAGGATTAACCTCACCAACCTCTTCATCATACAACGAGTTGTGGTAAAGACTTCGATTGGGTACTCGGGCATTTGGTAGTAGTGGTTGACATCCATATACCCATGTAAAGACTCATGAGATATAGTTCATTGAGGAACTTGATGATAGTTTTGGTTGGCCACAAAAAGATGGATTCTCTTATGTGGTGGATAAGATTGTGTATATGGATATGAAGTATCAACTCTTATTTGCGGTGGCGGATTGTGGTGGTGGTTAAGTGGTTGTGGAAAGCTTTAACTTTAAGGTAGTGGGGTTTATACATTTCTCTAGCTTGCCCCGGGGTTATGGTCATAGATTGCTCCATAGTCTCCTTCCCTCTATTATCATTCCTTTGAATTGGAGGTGAACCTCCTTGTGTCACACCTTCTACCCTTATCAACCTCTTTTTCATACCTCCTAACCTTCCGTTCATCTCTCTTATAAGACTTGTCATTTCGACCATAGATTCCACGAGAGACTTTCAACTCAGTGGTTAGCACCATTATAGTCTGACATTTACCTACAAAACTTGAACAAATAGATTAGTAATAAAATACCTCACTTACACTCGTATTTGAATTCTCACTCATCTCTAAGTGTCTTTTAAGAATTTGATCTCAAGCTCATTTTGTATCAAGTCTCAAGTCAAGATTCCCCATCCTTTGTAGAAGAATAGATTTCTTTAGACTCAAAAAGAACGGACGACTCAAATTCTCAAATGGTAGGAGCTAAGAAAGTTCTACGAGTATGTAAAACAAGAAAAGTTTGAACAAAATAAGCACACAAAAGACTAACAAACAACAAGTAGAAGAAGTAGTAGTTGTTAATTAGTGCTAGGAATCAAAGAAAATTGATTAGATCAACCAAAGAAACTAAGAATCTAAGATAAGAAATCAAAACGAGTTACCATATGTTGAAGTTCACAAATGGATCACGAATTTGACAGTGCAAAAAATACATTGCACAAATTGTGATGTGCACAAAATGCGGTGCGTGAATTATGCAGTAGGAACACAAAATTTGACTTAAATTTGCTTGCAGAATTCGGGCTGCTCTATTTCCAATCCACGAAGCGTGGAACTTGCAAGGACACCTGGGAGTTTTGAACTTCGATCACAAACTATGCGCAACATTTCGGATCATCTCCTTTTGGATTTGCTATTTTTGGAAGGTTTTCTCTATGGATAAACTTTTCCTCAACCTTTTCTTCCAAAATTTGGATCAATCAAGCTTGAATTTCAACTTTGTTCTTCTTCTTCAATGAGCTAAATAAAGAATACCTTCAACACTTTCAAACTTTCACAATTTCAAAAACTCAAGGTACCTCCAATCAACTCCGATTTCAATTAAATTTTGGAATTGAGGTCCTCTCAACTAGGTGATCAAAGCCCAATAGATTTAGATTTTCAATTGCCACAACTTCCCTACCCAAATTTGGATCCACATACAAGTTTTCAAAGCTTCAAGTACCTCTAATGGTGGATCTACTCAAAACTCTTCAAACTTATGCCAAACTCAATTCAAATCTTAGGTTATGACTCTACAACACTAGGAGAATAAGTCCTAATACCTGAAACTCAAATAAAAGACCGAGTTCGATAGAATAATTTTTGAATTTTCGATTTAACAATTTTTTGTGAGTGATTTTCAGATTTATGAGTTTTGGATTGAATTTTTTGAAACAAATTATTTCCTACACTCTAATACTAAGATAGTATGACATTCATTAGGAAACTAATCAATGCGAGACGTGAAAATTGAAATAAGGAAAGATATGCGAATTCAAAGAGAAACAAAAATACTAATTAGATTTGAAGGATCGGTTACCTTCAAACGAAACTCAATTTCAATGAAATCTAGTTGAATTCGAATCCAGTCAACATGTAGCCACATACTTGATTCCACAAATGGGAGATAACAAGACTTGAGTTGAATCAAAAGAAGCTACAAGATTAAATAGATGAAATCCACCTAATTGATCAACTACAAACTACAATTACTCTAATCTAGCTATAATCTATGCTAATCACTAGCACTAGCTCAACTAAGTTCATATAATTCATCAAATCCCTCAAAATTCAAGTTAAGCTAGTATTTATACTAGTGATTTTAGAAAGCATGAAAAATAGGCGCCAAAACAGTTCCCACGTGAAACGTGCAATAAACATCGCTCAATCTGCATTTGGTGCACGAAATGTGCATTTGACATCGCATTCCGAGTTTGCATGTCGCACATTATGCATGGAAGTGCGAATTTTGACAGAAACTCAAGCCTGGAGATGCACAAAATACGATCCAGGTTGCTCCATTAGCGATGTATGGATTCTATTGGCGAGGCTTCACAAATTGTGCTCCTTGGTGCTCTATTGTGTTGTTCTAACTATAAAAACCTCCATGAGATCATCCAAACTCTGGATTGGTCATCTAGGTGCATGTTTAAGGTGTCTTTAAGAGCTCTATTTAGTCCCGAGTCTTCAAGCATGAGATGAAACCTTAGATACATAGTAAAAGTGCTAAGCAAGGCCATATCAAGAGTTCAAATGAGGCAATTGGGACCATCTCTTTTCAAGCAAGGACAAGAGACTCGCCATCACTTTATGTTTTGATAGGGGTCAGAAAAACTAGTTTTGGTTGATACTAGCTAATTTAGCTTGCTTGTCTCACATAGCTAGAGGTAAAATATTAACATCCAATCAAAAGATTTGTCATACTCTATTGCTACATTCAGGCTATCAATCAAGTCAGAATACTTTTTCCTTGCCTACACTTTGTTGAAGTACTCTAGTTCCATTTTATGTTTACAGACCCCAGTCTAGATAAAAAAAGAAAGATTGTGGCAAGTTGATAGCTAGTGTAAAATGTCACGGTAAGTCTTCTAATTAATTTGTTGGGATGTTGGGTTGAATAGTTACAGAAGATTCCTATAATAGTTCTCAACTTTATTCGGCATCAAGACGTAGTTGATTGATTTGGCTTCAATGAAATGTTAGATGATGACAATTGATGATGTTTACCAGATCGCGAATGAGTAAAAAGTCGTGTTTTATAGCTAATATTAATTATCATTTCATTTATTTATTGATTTTTTAAAGAGTGTATTAAGTTAAACATGATCAACTAAATAAAGTATTAAACTGTAAAATAGATATGAAGACCGAATTGAATTAAGTAAATAATTTAAGAAAAGAGTTAACAAAATGTATTACTAACTACCACTCTAAGCTAAAATCCAACTAATCGAAATTAGATTTCTTGTCGTCTTATAATATAAATTTAAGAAAATATTTTTCATATCTTTATGTGTAAAATGAAGACCTCTTATTAAAATATAATATAATATTTTGAGTTTTCATTAAACCCTTAGTTGTTTGCTGAACACTTTTTTTTGTTACTAGTTTAATGTATGTGCTTTGTACATGTGTCTAGCAATTAATAAAATTGTACATAAAAATAAATTATTAAAAATAGAAATTTCCATTAAAATAAATATTATGTATATTTATTTAAATTATATAAATAAATATTATTTCTTAAATATGCTTTTATTTGTTATGTCTTACTTTTATCTTCTTTTACAAATGATTTGTTGGATTTATATTCTTTTTCGTTGTTTTGACTATTTTATCATGATAAAATTTTTACTGTCGACATTGATAATATTTTTTTAAAAGTTGAACATTTATCGGTGTGAAACAAAATGGCGGAAAAAATAAAAAAAGAAAGTAGTTTGTTTTGATATTATAATTTATTTATTATCACTATAAATTAATAAATAGTATTAAGGAGAAAAGAGAATATTAGGGTAATGGCACTTTGCAGAAAAGGATAAGTAGGACACGACATTTTGGCCACCAGAAGCAACTAACGGGGTAATAAAGAAGAATGGAGCTAACAGCAGATGAGCTCAAGGCGTACGACGGTACAGATCCATCAAAGCCAATTTACGTGGCAATTAAAGGGCGCATCTTCGATGTGAGCACAGGCAATTCCTTCTATGGTCCAGGTGGCCCCTACTGTATGTTCGCTGGAAAAGATGCAAGTAGAGCACTCGCAAAGATGAGCAAGAACGAAGAAGATGTTTCCCCATCTCTTGATGGTCTCTCCGACAAGGAAATGGGTGTTCTCAATGATTGGGAGAAGAAATTCGAAGCTAAGTACTCAATTGTTGGAACTCTCATTTCTTAATCTATCTCATCTAAGTGTTTACCAACTTTTATTATGAATAAATATAGGGTTTCCTAGTCAATGTATTGCGTATTTCTCATGGGGTCTGTTTGTGTGATTGCTGGGTGTATTTCTTTCTTATGGGTCTGTTTTGTAACACCGAATAAAGCAAAAATGTATTAGGTAATCGCTTGATGTGTATTGCTGTTTGGGATTTGGATCCATCCAGATGGTGGCAGTTTCTATTTGAAGCAAGTACAATTTGGTGCAACATCATTTTTGTTCAGCTGGTGTCTCATAGATGCCAACATTCATTTTCTATAAAAAAAATTTTTTTTTCTAAATAGGAAGTGAATTTGTGTAATTATCAGTTGTTGTCTCTATTTCCCATTTGCTCAAGATTGTTAAAACATCAAAAAGCTGCCTCTGCTTCAGACTGGAGCGTGGATACACGTGAACCAATAGCCTCCATCTAAATACGAATATATATATTACTAAGAACTGACCTTCAACCATATCTTAATCAGGCTTGTTCAGCCTCACTGTTAATCCAAAAGTTCATGACATAACATAAAAGCTATGAAATCTGTGTACCATAGCGCCTCTGCCTTTGTTGAAAGGAAAACAAAGCCTCCAAAATCAGGCCAATGTGAATAAGAAAAGAAGAATCCAGTGTAGGCCAACTGCCAAAGTAAAAAATTGCCAAGTCTTAGCTCCCCCACTACTCCTTATAGGTAAATCAGAACTGTTTGTTTGTAATTCCTGCTCTACTCGGAAACTATTAATGTCTTCAGGTTCGATATCACCATCCTTCACTTTTTGAGAAATGGTCTGACAAGCTTGTATAACATCATATTGACCACTATAGTTAACTGCAACAATGAGGTGCAGTCGTGAATTTTCCTTGGTAGTATTTACAGCGTTATCTATTAAGTCCTGCAATAACTGGGGAGCTTACTGGAGTCTCCAACTATAGACAATCGAATTGCTCTGTGTAAATCCAATAAAAGCATATATAAGGGAACTCCTTAGGATCAACTATTGTACCTCAAAAAGTTAAAGCTCTAAGGCAAGAGTCTGAGATACATTCAGTGCAAAGCACGTACATTAAACTAGTAACCAAAAACAGAATGCTTGGCTAACAACTAATGGATTTAATGAAAATCCATCCACAGATTATGACAATTGATGATCTTTTTTCAGACAAGGACAAGAGACTCGTCATCACTTTATGTTTTGAGGGGGTCAGAAAAAACTAGTCTTCGTTGACACTGGCTAATTTACCTAGCTTGCTTGTCTGACATAGAGGTAAAAGATTAACATCCAATCAAAATACTTGTCATACTCTGTTGCTACATTCAGGCTATCCAGTCTGAATACTCTTTCCTTGCTTCTGATCTGATGGATTACACTTTGTTGAAGTATTCTAGTTCCGTTAATGTTTGCAGACCCCAGTTGATACAAAGAACGATTGTGGCCGGTTGATAGCTAGTGTAAGAATGCCATGGTAAGTCTTTTTATTAATTTGTTGGGTTGTTGGGGTCGAGTTGCAGAAGATTCATATAACAGTCCTCAACTTTATTCGACACAGAGGTGTAGTTGATTGATTTAGCTTTAATGAAATGTTAAATTATGACAGTTGATGATGTCTACTGGATCGCGAATGAGTAAAAAGTCGTTTGTCATAGCTACTATTAATTACCATTTCATTTATCGATTTTTAAGTAGTGTGTTAGGTCAAGCATGGACAAGTATATATAGCATTAAACAGTATAATAGAAATCAAGATCCAATTGAACTAAGTAAACAATTTAAAAAAGAAGTTAACAAAAGGGGTTTCTAACTACCAACTACCACTCTCTAACCTAACATCTGACTAATCAAATAGGCAAAAGAGTAATGAGTATGCTAAGATTTGATCCCTTGATGATTGCAATACTTCCTTGCTTTGCTTAGGAGAAGTTGTACCCTGTTGAAGTGTGTATAAGAGCAATCATCTGAAATTGTTGAAACGACGACCTTGCAGCATTGTGTGGATAATGAAACTTTACCCTTGAAAAATGAAGTGATCAAATTTGATACACAATCGTGCACCATAGCGCAGGAAGTTGGCGAAGCCGCATTATCATGATCAATGTTGGGGTTGGGGCCCAAGACAGCGATGGAGCTGTGTGCGGTGGCAAAACCACATCATCAATTGGAGATGGAGCCACATGCGACAACGAATCAACTGGATATGGAGCCACGTGCGGTGGCCGAGTTGGAACGATTGGAAGCGGTGATGAGTTTTCTGGGTGGTGTTTGTGACGATGCCACCACCATCGATAGAATTGAGGAAGTACCAAGCAACTACCTGTTGGGTTCCTTTGTAGTGGCAGTAATAATGCCCTTACAAATGCCCAACAATACAAACACTCATAATAATGTACCACTGCTCGACATGTTAGTGAATTTAAGAGACTAGCCAAAGAATTTATTGTATTCTATTTATGAACTCAAATAATTCTTCACAATAAAAAATAGCAGCTAGCAATACCTCTATCTATTATAATAGTGCTAAACCTAATTTAGCTAGGACCAGAAAACCTGTTCCTATATCATTTAGACTAAATATCCTATTTAGAGACATGAATTAAATAAATATTAAATTCTAAATAAATTTGATTTCCTACCTCCTTACATTGTGGATGATACTCACTGTGACTCTCAGTCTTACTTTAAGAAGGATGATTGTCTAGGCATAGCATCTGGATTTGGAATATGGATTCTAAGAGGGGAAAAAAAAAAAAAAACAGAAAACTCATATCCTAAAGTTATATACTCCCTCCGACTTTGGAAATTACTCGGTGCTGATAATATCACGGTATGCCATTGGAAGAGGAAGACTTCAACAGATACTAGATATGATGATCGTCACGTCATTGATGTTAAATTGAGACGTTGGAAAAAGATAACAAGGTCTTGAAGGAGTATGTTTATTTCCATTCTATCAAGTTATTAAGCATATATAGTAAACTCTGTAAGCGAGATGGATGTGCAATCATTAATCATCCAAAACATGAAGTATTGATTCATGTTCTTGTTATACGAAGTTGAAAACACTATACCCTTTTGTTTCAACAGCAAATGAACCCTTTTTCTCGGCATTAAGGAAGTAATCATTTTACGCACCTTTGTGTAATTTTGATCCTTTTGTTTTACCCATATAAATTGCATGATTTTTGCAATCAACCATAAAGGATGGTTGATTTTGACCTGGTCTTCAAGCCGAAAGAGATTTATTGGCTATCATCGGTGGTAAACAGTTCACATATTTTCCGTAAAACTGACTCTTGGTTTCTAGTTCTCTACTAAAGAAATTTGTAGAATGCATGGTGTGAGAATAGGAAAACCTTCATTCAAAAATTAAGAATCTGTAGTTGTAGGTTTTGTTGGTAATAAACTTGCCTACTTTTGTATCATTAAGATGTATTTGAGGCAAAAACAATAAATTTGTGTAGAAAACACCAAATTTTTAGGTAAAATTTTACAAAGAACAACTCCCAACTCCACCATTCAGATTTAGCAAACTTTCTGCAAGCAATTCAACTCTATAGGGGCAAAGACGTTGAAAGATCAAGGTGTTACCTCATGAGAATGAAGTTTCTTGAATTTATGTCATTCAAGTGTACAAATTTAATGATTGAATCTTGTGTTAGACTTTAATAAATTGTGTTTGTGGTAGTAGGACATTCAAAAGTCAATCTATAATAACACACTGATATATCAAGGGAAGTAAGAAAAGAACAGAGGAGCACAGTAAATTTATTTATTTTGATTGGATAAGAAAGTAAAGGAATTGCAGATGCTGCATAATTTGAGTCCTTTGTGAGTTATTAGATCATTGACATCTCTTTGTTTTGTGCTAAAGAATGATATAAGTTTCTTTTAAGCATGCTCCGCTATATCAATCCAATTGCGTGTCCTATTGAAAAAATGGCGATATAAGGTAACAACTTACATAAAAAGGTAGTCAATTTTTGAAACTGTGGAGGCTTTAGGTGATAACCACAAAGTATCTCGTTGTTACAACCATTGTGATGCGTTTGTCCATAGATATTTTAAGTTATGCTATAATCTAAAAGCTCTTTTTAATGCTCGAAGACTTGAGGAAAAAGAAGGAAAGTAGTTTCATAGTTATTTGTCCAAAATATATATAAATGCTTTTATGTTAATATTTTAGACTTACATATCGAACATAAAAATTCAAGCAAGAAATCCACTAGTTTTCCTGAAAAACATTTTCCATGGAAAACATTTTCCTTTTGAATGAAAACAGACACTGAAATTCTCAAATTCAATTGTTTAGTAAAATCTCGGTAATGTGGTGACAGTATATGGTAGTATTACAATAAGAAACTGACACTGAATATAGAAGATAATTCAGATAAATAACCCCTTTTCACTTTTGAATGAAAACTAAGAGGAAGTGGAAAACAAACTGAAAAAGAGAGACCAGTACATACACTGATGAAGAATCAGCTAGTAAATGGATGAACTGCGTTACACATGCCTGGGTTTTTGATACACCAGAGTGGCTGAATCGGTTCAGCACCTATTCCCCTAGCAACCATTCTGTACCTCCATTCTGTCAGCCGATCAGTAGCCTCTGCATATCTCTTCATTCCGGTTTCATCGCGATTCCCTGACCACAATGTTTCTGCCATTGCAGATGCTCTTGGCCAAATTCGTGAGTCCATAACAGTTGAATCAGCTTGTTCGGACCATAGTGCTACTTCCCCTCCAATTACCAATTGAGCCTCCTTATCAGTCAGGCCATAGGTTATATCATAATTGTAAATGGTTTCCCAGGTCTTGAAAGGCCCACACCAGGATCCACCATTGCCTTGGTCAG
>JBDJHY010231189.1:0-11021 GCA_039654485.1 Withania somnifera
GGACAACATGTAGGCTCCACAGGGCTATCTCTGGCTTATAGCTTTAATAATTGTACTAAATTGCATTCATAGGTTGGGTAGCTAAGTGAATATAGTGATCCTATACCGTTCTTTTGTCCTTTCGATGTTAATATTTATATTTTGACATCTGATTGATATGATGTAGTAACAGAGAAATTAACTAGGGATACCTATATAGGGCATAAGATATTGATATTACATGATCATATGTTGGTATATATACTTGTTGATTTGTTGTGAATTCATGACATGAGAGGTTGGCCCTATGGCTCCATGAGAGTGTATTAGGGTTGGGTCAGTATCACCACCTGATTATTGAGCCATGATGGGTAGAGGATGATTTTGATAACAAAGATGAATATTGACATAAAGTAATAAATGGGAACATTAGAATAATAATATATGTAATGATCTTTTACTGTTTTAGACTCGGATTGTATTGAATACCCGATAATACTATTTTCACTTATTTTAGCGCAGGCTTCACATCATGGAACCGAAAAATATCATTTGACAAATAAATACTGGGACTTGAGACCGACTCCGTTCTATAGTGAGTACAATTACTAAGACTTGAGTCTGTCACCATATGACAGTGAGTACAGCTTTTTGACACTTATGGCACTACTGGTTACGGAAACATGATGACACCTGATTTATTGAGGAATTTTTGTGATACGATGATACACATGCGATGTACTCCTTGACTTTCCAAAGATGGTTTGATGGTACTATTGATATGAGGCACGAGATGCCTGACATGAGACTATTGAGGTTTTGTGATTTAGGATGTAAGGATTTAATGACGTTAGAAATCATACATGATGATATACCTCAATGGACCTTGCCTCCAAGCTTTTACGTGACACAGGCAGATGGGGGTATAGGAGACAAGAGAGTGTCATACTGGGAATATTAGGTTATCCTTCCATGGGTTCTTCCTACTGGGCCTACTGGTACCAGAGGAGATGCGTACATAGGACTAGTTAGTTCACATGACTGTATTTACTTTTCTGCACTTGTTTTCTTCAGTGTACCCCTGGTAGTATGTGGAAGCCTACGGGTGAGCGTGTTTCTGTGCATACTGCATTTCTTTCTGGGGACTTGTCAGCGTTTATTTGCTTTACTTTATTATTCCTATTACTTCTTCGTTGTTATTTTTGGTTAATTTCTACCTCATGCCATGAGGGATGTTGTGTCGTAGTTAGTCATTTACTCTCTTACTTGATGTTACCGATATACCGTTCATGTTCTCCTCTGTTCTTGTTTTGGCTCCTGATTTACTGAATTATTATTCACATATATTGTTGCAATTATTCCAAGAACGTTTTCCTTCATTGCCTGAGGTTTTGTTATGTGATTAACTAGTGATACTTGTCTACTTGTACTTGATTCTTATTTGAGTAGCTAGCTTTCCTTGTTGTGCTATTTTTTTCTATGACCCCTTTATTCTATTCCACTATTTACTGCTATTACTATTGTTATGTGCTTTATGGGCCCTCGAAGCCTACTGGGTACGGATTACTTCGACAGCTTGTACTCATACTACACTTTCACATGTGCAAATCCAAGTACACTTTCCCGAGCGAGATCACAACCAACTGTTCATGCAGTTTACATTTTTCTTCAGAGATTCTAGGTGAGCTTGGCGTCCAGCTTTTACTCGCTTCTCTTCGGTATTAGCATTCTATTTAATCTTCATGTTTTTCGGAGACTCGGTTGTATTGGACATATTTTAGATTTCTTATTTCTATACTTAATGGTTCGTTTGACACTGATACCGGGTTTTGGGTATCTATGTAATTCTTAGACTTCTACATTTAATTATCTTCTGATTATTACATGTGTGCTTTCTGCATTTGATACAGTAGTCCTCTACTTTGGCTTCGGACTATGGGGTTGGTTCCCCTACTGGTAGTATAGTAGGTTCCATCATAATTTGAGAAATCGGGTTATGACAGCCATTAGTGTCAAAAAGTTTTACTCACTGTTGTACAATGACAGACTCAAGTCCCAGTGGCTGTACTCACCGCCGAACAGAGTTGGTCTCAATTCCCAGCATTTATTAGTCAAATGGTATTCCCAATGCCAAGGCATAAATCCTGTGCTAAAAAAAGTAAAAATAGTATTATCAAGTGTTCAATATAATGTCTAATCTAAAACAATTAAAAGATCATTTACTTATATTATTATTAAATATTCAATTTTATCAACTTATATCATTATTCCTTATTATTACAAAAATCTATGCCTAGCCTCTGCCGCTTAATAATGGTGAGGTGATACTGACCGAGCCCCAATGCTCTCTCATTGGAGCTAAAATCCCAACCTCTCGTGTCATGAATGCACAACTATCAACAAGTATATATGAACATGTGATCACGTAATAATAATTTCCTATGCACTACACAGGTATCTCTAGCCAACTTCTAAGTCATAGGTACTATATAAATTCGGATGCTAAATATATATATCAACAAGGAATGAACGAAAGAAAAGTCTGAGATCACTATATCAACCTAGCTACAAAGTATGAGATCACTATATCAACCTAGCTACCCTACCCATGGATGCTATTTAGTACATTTATTAAAGCTCCAAAGATAGCCCCACAGAGCCTACCTGTCGTCTGACAATAAAGCGATGCAAGTTTATGAATCTTACTCCAACTAATGTCAAACGAGCTCCAAATGATCTGAAACTTGCGTCAAAGTATTCTATATGTTAATACGAGTCTATCGGTCTATTATATGCTAAGTTTTGGTCCGAGTCTAAATCGAGCCTGCAGGGCCTGCTCGCCAGAATAGAAAACAAGCGTCGCCATAGGTTCCAAACGTTACTAGAAACCCGTGCTCCAAAATTAAGCACCATTCTCTTAAGGGAAGACCCTTGAACAACCCATAGAAAATTGAGTATAAAAAGGGATAATGGATCGAACTTTATGAATTTATATGTTGAATTCGAAAAAGAAAATATTACTACAATGAATAATAACCCTAAGAAGCAAGGAATTACTATATAACTCCGAATATATTTGATTGAATCAAGAGTTCATGATTAGGGCTTTAATGAAGGAAGAAATCTAATTTTAATGAAGTTTAATGGAAGAATCACTTATTGAAGATGATATTGATGTGCACAACCTTCAAGGAACTTTGGGCCAATTTTCGAGACAAATTGCACAAACTGATGAGCGTAAACTAGGGAAAATAGGAAAAGAATAACCCAAAATGGGTGAAAAGACTGTATAAAATAGCCCCAGGTGCTGATTTATCATACACTTGGTCTGACTTATCAGACCTTCAGGCCCTTTGCTTAATCAATAATTTTGGACGATTTATCGGTTATGGCCAATAAATCGGCACCTTGACCGATTTATCGGTCAAAGCTGCACCAGAAAAATCTACAATATTTTTTAAATTCTTTTGGGGTTTCAGTATTTAAATGGAGTCCACTTTTTCCAAACCACATATGTATTTTATGTGAAAAACACATTTCGGATTCAACAAAATTGACATCGGAGGTTGTTTGAATGAAAATGACCCCCAACCAAACCTTAACCATAACTAGGAAATTTCTAACTTTCCACAAAACAACTCAAATCGAGCACGAACACCTTTAGGAGAGTACGAAGGGACAAAATAGCCTAAATTCACTAGTCTAGAGATGATGGAAGCGTCAGAATTCCGATCTAACACTCCAAACACCACCAAGATCCCTTATAGGCCTTAAACATAACTAAAATCCATAAATTGACATAAATTTCAAACGGAAACTCCAAAACAAAAAGTTAAGGTCAATCTTGACTTTGTTTGGCATTTCGAAGATAACAAAACTATCAAAATTTAATTATGAGGTCATCTTAAAGGAAAGCTAGTTTTGGTCAATGAGTACTTAGTTTTAGGCTCTAAAATAGGAAATTCGATATATTTCTAAATTGAGTCACTATGAATTTGAACTACTGGTCCTAGCAAGTCATAAATTACATGGGGTAACTACTGAAACTCTCTAGAATACAAAACGTCACGAATATATCATCAATGATTGTGAAGTTCATTACAAGTTTTCATCTAATTGCCTTCGCAAAATTCCTTAACAGACATGCGAGAGCCTCAACTTGCAATCAAGTCAACTATGCCACAAAAATAATAGGCAGTGTACTATTGCTTACCTAAAATACATATTGGAGGTGTGCAGGAAGAGCCTTAAGCTCAAGTTGAGGTGGATCCTTTATAGATGTCCTGGATGGACGAGTCTTTTAGTTTTTCATAACAAGGTCCAACTTGGTTGGGTTCTTTGAATAAGTTCCCAAACCATGTAGACTTACCACCAATTCATCATAATTCATCACCTTGTCATTGCGATGATTCAATAACATAACAACGAATAACTCTCTAAAGCAATCAGATTCACCAACTCTTCCTACTTCTTCATCAACAACATTAATGACTGATATAACCTGCCAATCATGGTATTTCTTCATCCATATTCATATATTTAAGGTAACTAATTCATCCTTGACACTAAAAGTCATCTGGCCTCGCTCAACATCCACCAAAGCCCTTTCAGTTGCAAAGAACGATCTCCCAAGAATAATTGGGACATCAATATCTACTTTGTAATCTAGGATAACAAAGTCTACGGGAAAAATTAATATTCCTACTCTTACTAACACATTATATAGGATACCTTTCGACCTTTTGATGGACCGGTCGGCCATAATCAATCTCATAGTAGTGGGTTGGAGATTATGAAGCCCTAAACTTTGGAAGACGACAAGCGGCATCAAGTTTATACTTGCTCCAAAATCACACAAGGCCTTGACAAATTCATAGACTCCAATTGTACATAGGATGGTGAACGTCTCCCCATCCTTCTCTATAATGAAAAAGGAGCAATACATAATGTCACTGAAATGATGAGAAATTTCTTCAGTCTCAAACCTAATCTCTTTTATTTAGCGACTAACTCATTCGTAAGTTTCCATATTCGGGCATCTAGAGCAGTCATCCACAAAATGAATTCCGGTGATGGAAAGTCGAAAGGGAAAAGGCGGATGAAAGAACACTTTATTATCTACGCACAGCCAAATCTACCGTAGAGTGAGTTCATAAGGATCTTATTGATAGAAAGAGATTTGAACATAGAGATGAACTTTTAGAACTGCACATCCTCATTTTTCTTTTTCTACCTTCGGGAAAATAAAAGCTTAACCTCAGGCAATGGTTGGGAGAAGTAGCCTTTTCCCCTTGTTTTGTACCTATCTCACCCACCATCTTTCCTTCCCTACCCAGTATAGCTATTTTATTCTTACCCATTACTGGGTCAATAATCACAACCTTTGGAGTTTTATCAACCTCCGATATCTTTTTTGTCTCAATATCATATGGAGTTATCTCTTAAGTTATGTTCTCCTCCTTATCTTTGCTTGGAAGAAATTTCCTACTTTGGGAAGTGATGGTTGAGAAGTGAGCATCACCCTTCCTCAGATTTATAGTGTTGGATGGCAGACCCCCTTTCGGCCTGGGGTTCATTTGTATTGAAAGTTGGCTGAATTGAGTCTCTAGTTGCTGAGTCCGAGAAAACTGTTTGACTCATTTGGTACATATCACTCTTGATCCCTCTAACCTCATTATCAGTGCCATCCACCATATTCAAGATTCTTGCCAACATATCCTCTACTTTTTTGAATTTTTCAAAGCACTGTCTTCGTTCATCTTTTCTCTCTCATTAGGTTGAATGTATCCCTATAGAGATTTTCCTTCCAATCACTGAATCTCTCTTCTTTACTATCACCATAGTTTTTTTTATTAGTCCAACCTTGAGTCCCACCTTGCTGCTGATAGGCCGATGGGAACCCATCCCTTGGTTCGCTAGAAATTTAACCTCTTCATCATACACGGCATGTAATTGAGAATCTTCGAGGTTTGGATCAACTTTGCACTCCACAACTTGCACATTTTTAAGTTCTAGCCCCATCATATTTTAGAAAGCATATTAATCTGTGTGTCTACTATTTCCATAAACTCATCCCTTTCCTCTTCATTTTTACTTATGGCAGCACAGAGGACGAGGAGGAAGCAACTTTCTCCACCTCGGCATCTCAAGTGTGTCATTCTCTATATATATTGGCATGCTAATCTAAGCATGTAGCAACCAGATGAAAATTCAAATTCATAGTTGATCTACCGCAACATGTGTTTTCCTCTTTCTCAGTTGGAGAATTAAAACCTCTGTAGAAAGTTTACGAAAGCACAACACCTGGCTAGTAATGGTTGGGGCATTTTTTCAATAACTTCTTTAGATGAATCCACGCTTCACGCAATGCCTCATGTGGAGTTTGGCAAAAATTGGTTATAGCATCTCTCGATTTCCGCATGCAAGATAAAGGGAGACGTCTTTCTAAGAATGCATCTTGCAACTCACTCAAAAAAGTGATGGATCAGCTAGCAACTCACTCATCCAAATGGAAGCCCTATACAATCAATGATAACAGAAAGAGTTGCATCCACTGACTCTTGGTTGATGTTAGCATTATTGAATGGAGCATAGACATCAACTAGATTTTTCAGATGTTCATTTGCATCTTTATGGGCCTAATTTCTAAATAACCCCTTCATCTACAACATGTGTAGAATGGTACTGGTGATATAAAAAAAAACATTTTTTTTTCTGTTGGGAGTAGTCTAATAGCTGGTTGCATCCACATTCATGTCCTTTTCTTCCCTAAATTGATATTCATGTTCATTTCTGGTTGAGATTTTATTTGCACCCCTAGGAAAATTTAGATTCAATGGGTTCTGAATGTTGTCACCTACAACCATACATAGATAACAAAACACGTAAAATTTATACAACAATAACTGAAAAACTCACACTAAAAGTGATTTGCATAATTGGTTCCTCGTCAACGGCGCAAAAAACTGATAACACTCAACCATAATCTTAAAGGTACATGTGGTCGTTGTCAATATAATATACCCAACTAGGTCAGAGTTGAATCCAGAAGGAACTAAAGTTAAGTTACTTTCGAAGAGAACAATCACTAAAGAATGTATCTATAGTTTATTGAGCTAAAAAGTAAATGGGGGAAATGCTTGCAAGTAAAGTTTTATAGAATGAGATTTGGATTTAAACAACTTAATATTTTATTCAACTATTAATCACAATTGAACAAGAAAGAGGCCAGGGGTATGCAATATTCAAGAATGAATGGACACCGTCACAACTTCGATCACTAATTGGTAGTTAATCATGTGGGTAAACTAAGTATCACTTTTGTTACTTATTGTTACATCAAGTAATAACTAGCAGACACCTACGATGCTTCTTCTTTAACCAAACTTAGTTTCAACTATCCGTTTTTACTTCTATCATGGGAAATTAAATGATTTAAAATCAAATTGTTGTTAATCCTATTTAATTCCCTATGATATGGTCAAACCTTAAAAAAATCTAAGCACCATTGGAGTTTGCAACCTCCAAATACCAACATAACATAGAAATAGGATTAAACCCACATAAAATAGTTACTATAATCAGTAATCTAGCATAACTCATGCAGTCATTCATGCTCATAATTACATACCCGAAGCCAAAGGAAATTAGATACTTATAGAAAATAAAAAAGAGAAAAATATTATACCATGATTATACCTTGAGCACTTGGTAAAGACATCGTGTAGGTTTCACCAATGAAAATACAAAGTTCAAGAATGAAAATGAGTAGAAAGCTAAAATGCCTAGCTTGTTCTATGAATAACAATGTCAAAAACCTCAAAGTATCATATAACAACTGATATCCCAAAAAATAAGGGTTCCAGCCCTTTTATACATGAACTAAACTGGGGTAAACATTTTTTCAAAATCCTTATAAGAGAAATTTGGTGACATAAGTCACATCATGGCCACAATCCGCGATGTGCAGAATTAACACTTTACATCACATTCCTGTTCTGCAATGCGTAGATTATGTCAGCCTAGCCAAATTCATCATTTTTCTTTGCAGAAAATGGGTTGTAATACTGGAACAGGGACAGGATCCGCGATGCACACTTTTGCATCTTGTGTTGCAGATTTGTCACTCAGATTTCATATTTACTGGAGACTTTCGTGTTGCCTTTGCAAGTTCTGTGATGCGTGAAACAGGCCCCTGATCCCCTTATGCCTTATCCGTGATGCGCATTTTGTGCATTATTCCATATTTTCTTCTTTATGCTCTATATTCTCAAGTGTTTGCCCTATTTTATCTTCATTCATTAGTCCAATAGTCCAGATTGCTATGTGCTTGAAATCACACACAAAATATATTAAAATGCAATAATAAAGGTGTTGCCGACATAAATTCTACCTGAAAATAGGCATCAATGAGTAAAAATTGGCCAACTCATCAGGGAGTATAATCCATATTGAACTGAATGGTTCCTTAGATCTTAATGCCACAAAATTAGGTTGCCATTTTTGTACTGACAAGAAAAAGCCATTCACAAACTAGGTTCCATTTTGCAATGCTTTTTTCATGTTTTCCTCTTTGAGGAATTTCACAATGAAATAGTCTTACCCTAGATCTATTAGGGTTATTCTTTCAGATGGTTCCAAATACCTGTTAGCCTTCTCCTCAGGTATTGATGCCTTATTGTTTTGCTCAATAATTTAATAATAACATAGCAAGCCCAAGGTTGATATAGTCTTTGCTTTTCCTCTTCTGAGATGCAGATATAATCAATGTCTAAGTGTGGGATTGAAGTTAAGTCTCCTATGGTTGGCAATGTGTCAACCTCCATCTCTGAATTCTGTTTGTTGTTCATTGTAGTGAGAATTTTTCTTTTGTAATCCATGGCCTTAATCTAGGTTGGAGTTGGGTTGTATTCTGTTCATTGTTGGTTTTTGTTCTTTTTGGTGTTTTGTCTGAATTGATTTTACAGGATGCTGTGTTGGATGAGAGTTTTCCTTAAGTTTGTGTTGAAGCTAAGTGGTTTTTAGTGAGAAACATAAGCTTCTCCACTAGAAATTTTTTTCTCGGAATGGTTGACGCAAGCACTAAGGATAAATATTTTGACATCCTCTCTTTCATTACCATCAAAATAATGCCAAACAGACATTATATTTCTGTAGGTCAACTACATATGCAAGTATTTGTAAATTAAATTTCCTTCCTTAATATGCCTATTAGATTTTATTGAGAACCTTATTATTTGTGACCTTATTGCCATATTGTAAAATAGTACGCGTAAAGTTTATAATTACGTGGATAGAGTTGCAAAGTATGAGTAGTGAGTATATTAAATGATGTCTTATTCAACTAGTTATATATTGAGGCACAAGAATCTTTGTAACAGTACACCCGCCCCTTCCACCGAAAAATAAAAAGATAAAATTAGATCATGACGTCCTCCCTTTCATCATCAATGCTAAACAAAATATAGTCCTAGTGCGAACCTGCTGAAGGTTCCTTTGATGCCTGAATATAGTAATTCTAACGAGAATTAAACTACGTCGTACGAACATAAAGTACATTATATTAATACATTGTCGCCACCATTTTTCAACAACCCTTATGGTTATAATATTAGTTCTAACCACTTCAAGAAACTATATTCGATTCCCTTCATATGCTAGTAAACATAAAACTAAAATAATATTCTGCGCCATCTATAAATCCCCCGTAGACCTCTCACCATCAATCCATCTTACTGAAGGGTGAAAGAGGAAACCACATTATAAAACAGAGAATAAAAAAAATGGAGAGTGCTAATGCATCAATAATGCCAATGGAAAATAATGTTAACGATGTCGGTCTCATTAATTTCTTGGATGAGGATAATTTTGAACAGTTCATTGAGCTCATTAGGGGTGAAACTGCTGACCCTATTGTAAAGTTTTGCCCAAACTATGATTGTGAGCACATCACAGGCTGTTTTTCCGCGGCCAATGGCCAATTTGAGCCAACATCGATGGATTTCTATGATTGGAATGCTACAAGCATGCCTGATCCTATTTCTCTATATGCCTCGCTTCCTGGAGAAATGAAGCTCGACGAAGTAGAAGGAGAGGAAGATAATGATTGCGACGAATCTTCTGGCACAACAACTACAACCACCACGACAGTGACTCTCGGAATGCCAAAAATGAAGAGCACGAGGACAGACCGGTCGAGAACTTTGATTTCCGAGCGGAAAAGGAGAGGAAGAATGAAGGAGAAGCTTTACGCTTTGCGTTCCTTAGTTCCTAACATCACAAAGGCATGTACTCATCACTCTATTTCAATTTGTTTGAGGGTATTTGATTGAAAATGGAGTTTAAGAATAAAAGAATAACTCTTTAAATTTATCGTTCAAAATAAATCATGAATAATAATATGACTATAAACCATCTTATTAAATATAAAATGAGGACCGTTAATTAAACTATTAGTAAATATAGAAATATGACGAGATTAACTAAAATAAAAAATATGTCACATAAATTGAGATGAGGTAGACTAGATTAATTTGAACTCTATTGGTTTAAAGAATTCACTAACCAAATGAAAGAATGATAATGTAAGTGAGATTTGCTCATGTGGTTTAGCACCTCCACAATCAACTGCTACATTGAGGATTCAAGTCGGGCTAGAGGTAAGTTATTAATCCTCCCGAAAGGTGGTGAGAGGGAGAAAAATACAAACTTTACATTGTTAATTGGTGCATGGTTTGTTTTCCATTTTGAGGCTTCTGATCCATTGTGATTGTGTTAACGCTAGTTTTGAGTGAAGTATGTTTGTATCCGCAGATGGATAAAGCCTCCATAATTGGAGATGCAATATTGTACGTACAAGGGCTGCAAACGAAAGCCAAGAAACTGAAAGTAGAAATAGCAGAATTTGAGTCATCAGTCAACGGAATGAACAATAATAAAGGTGGAATATTTCAGAATGCCAAGAAAATGAATTTCACGAGCTATTATCCAGCAATCAAAAGGATAATAAAGGTTTGTTTTTACTAAAACCAAATACTTCCGAA
>JBDJHY010231210.1:0-11020 GCA_039654485.1 Withania somnifera
TACTAAAGACTCTTATGATCAGTGAGGACATCTACATGCACTCCATATAAGTAGTGCTTTCAAATCTTCAAAGCGAAGACAATGGATACCAGCTCTTAAGGTCATGAGTAGGATAATTCTTCCCATGAACTTTAAGTTGTTGAGAGGCATACATTATCACCTTACCATGTTGCATCAAAAAACAACCCAAACTAACCTGGGAAGAATCACAATATACTAAAATACCCTCTAGCAAAGTTAAAACTTGAGTTGTACTCAACCTTGATTTCAACTTTTAAAAAATCATCTCACAAACTTCACCTTCCTCTGATTCAAATAGATCAAAGGAGCAGCTCTACTAAAAAACCACCAAAACAACCTATGGTAGTACCCATCTAGGATAAAAAATCTACAATATCTAACGTAGAGGTCGGTTAGGCCAAATATTGATTGTATTAATTTTCTAAGAATCCACCAAAATACCCTCAATGAAAATGATATGACCAAAGAAGATATCTAACTTGAGACAAAACTCACATTTAGAGAATTTAGCATAAAGCTAACACTCTCTAAGGATCTAAAGAACAACTTGAAGATGGTTTGCGTGCTCCTCCTTATTTCTAAAGTAAACAAAAATGTCATAAATGAAGACAATCAAAAAAACATCCAAGTATGGATTGAATACCCTGTTCTTGAGGTCCATCAAAGTTGTAGGACCATTAGTCAAAATCCAGGACATGACCATAAGCTCCAAATGTCCATAACAAGTCTTGAAAGTTGTCTTTGGAATATCTACCTCTCTAATCTTAAGTTTCTAATAGCTAGAATGAAGACCAATTTTTTAAAAGTGGCTAGTACCTTCAAGATGATCAAACAAGTAATAAATACTTGAAATAGGATATTTATTTTGCTACTTTTTTTATATGACAATAATCAATACACATGCATAGGTGACCATCTTTCTTTTGCATGAACATTATAGGAGCACCCCAGGGAGACATAACGGGATTGATAATCACCTTATATAGGAGATATTCTAAGTGGTCCTTCAACTATCTAAGCTCATCTAGTCCGATTATATGTATCAAAATAAAAATGGATGAAGTGTTCAAATAAGATCTATAGCTAACTTTATCACTCTATCAGGAGTGATTCTAGGTAAATCCTAAGGAAACACATCTACAAAATCTATGACAACAGGACTAAATGGACATTGAGAGTCTCAGACTCAGAGTCCTTAAGTCATACTAAGTGGTAGATATACTCCTTGGAGATCATCTTTCTAGCTTTAAGATAGGAAAAGAACCTACCTATAGGAACAACTACACAACCCTCCCACTCAAGAATACAATTGTTAGGAATTCAAAATAAAAGAAACTCTAGTTTTACAACAAATAACAACATGGAATGAGTGGAGCCAATCCATTTCTATAATAACTTCAATGTCTACCTTATCTAACTCTTGAAGATCGTCTGTAACAAACATACCCTGAACAGACTCAGATAAAAGTTCAAGACTCACACCAAACTATCTAGCAATATATAGGGATAAAAATAAAGGGTGGGGTCTATGAAAGCATATACATCAATTCTAGGAACCTCCAACATACTTCTCACAACATTGGATGACTTTTACAGATCATTCCTAGAGCCTAAAGTATACAAAAAGTTCTAGCATAGACTACCACCAATAATAGAGGAAATGTTATGTTGAGTTGTTCGTGTTGTTGGTGATGTTGTTTAGTCTATGCTCCACCATTCACAACTCTATGTCTAGCTAAGGGCAATCCCATATATTGTTTCCTATCTTAAGAAACCCAAAAAAACCACTTGATAGACAATAGTAAAGCTCTTAACAAAACACACATCCAGACCCACATGAATTGACCCACATGGTTCTTACTATATTTTTCGCACACTGGTAACTGTGCCCTACTACAACACTACTCTTTGAAGCTACCTTAACTGATCTACCCTATGGATACTAAGGTTGTCTGAGGTTCTGGAACGGGTACTAAAGGAAGAAAGTTCTTGTCACCTAGAACTCAGTTTCTTCTGTTGTCTCAATCCACTACTAGACTTAGGCTAGATAAACTCAAAATTATCAATATTAGCTTCTTACTCTTCTGAATATCTTTATAAGTTATCCTTGTCTTTGTCAGTCTGCTTCAAATGGACCATCAACCTGTTAGTGTCCATATCGCTAATCAACATAGATTCCCTTCCTAAATTAAATAAACAAAGAGGTTATCAATGAACATATCTATGCATATATGCATCCATATTTGGAGCATATCTTGAGAACTTAGTTAATTTCATACTATATTCAGATATAAACATGGATCCCTGCTCAAAACTTAGAAACTCATGAACTCTCTCCTACCTCTTCTCATTAGGAAAGAATCTACCCATGAATGACTTCTCAAACTTATCCCACAAAGACAGATCTTTTCCTAATCCTTTATTCTTCTTCCACAAATAACACTATGATCTAGAAACATCTTTTATCTAATATGCTACCAAGTGTACCATATCTATATCCAAAACCCTCATCATCTCACAAATCCAAGGAACCTCATTAATGAAGTTTTCTAGATCTTCTTAAACACTCAACCTATGGAACTCCAGAGGACCTATCCTAAGGAACTTCCTCACTCTCACAATCCCAGCATCAGGAGTTGTTTCTTAACTACTAGAACATGAACTTGATAATAAGCTTGTGCAACCACTGTCTAATACAATAGATGGACAGCATGTCTAAATTTTCATAAGTTTCAAGGTTGCTGAGGCTCTGTAACTGTATGAGCATGATCATACTAGTGCTGACCTTTAACCAACAAGTTAATTGTCTGTGTAGAGGCACAATCAGAAATGCGTAAAGAAAAAGTTAGAATATAAATATCAGGCTTAAAGCCTAAAGCACAAATTAGAATCATGAATAAAAGTACAAATTCCTAAATTCATAGTAGCCTCTAAGTTATAAGTATGGTGTAGTTCATTCCTATAACAAAGACACTACCTAATATTGGATCTCAGATATTCTAGGACACTTGAACCAATTGCTCTAATAGAAAGTTTGTATTTCCCTATGTCACTCCCTAGGCACGGTATGACATCCTTAGCTACAGGGTAGTCTCAGATGGGCCTTTGGCTCATTCATTTCTCTTTCACACATAATATGTGGAACAATCAATAGTAATCTTAATAACTAATGGGACTTACATCATTTAATACATCGAATAAATGAATAAATGAAAACTCAATGTCAACACTAATACATCATTATCTAGGACTCTATCCACTAAATATTGGACTGCTAAATAAGATCTCTAGCTAGTCTACAATTAAGAAATAAATAAGTAATATTAAATTCATAGCTTTAATAAAAATAAAATAATAAATAGAATTCATCTCTTGGGTCATACATCCAAGTAGGATTCACCAAATATTTTACTATTGAGAATCTAAATCTAATTAACCATAAGCAACGGACTGGTGGCAGGATCAACATGGTATATGTAATAACTTGAAACTAGTGCTAACGGTGTGTGGGCTAGACTAAGTGTTTCTATGAAATTTCATCAAAGATTGGATCTGTTAGGTTTCCAAGGACTAGTTTATGGTTCTTCAAATGCTTCCATGAATCATGCAAGGCTTCTATAAGGTGATCTGAAGACTTAGAAATTTCTAAAAAAATGCCTCTTTCACAGTTCAAAATGACAGACCGTAAAACCCCTTTATGGAACGTCATATGATCCATATAAACTGGCCACAAAATTTTCCAATTTTCTAAGTGTACCATGGTTCCATGTTTCACTTCATGTACGATGAAACTAATTTACGGGCCCGTAAGGTATACTATGAAAACCTAGCAGTTTTATTTTTAGTCCAATTTTCTCAAGGACTTTTTAGACATTTCCCATTCATTAAACCCATCATCCTATTCATTTTAACTTTGTTTTAGAGTAAGTATAAATACCTAAAACAATATTATTTAATCTATAATTCACAACATCAGATCAAGAATAATTTCTCCCAAAGTTTCTCTCAAGAACAAGCTTAGGGTTTTTCATTAAGGGATCATTCAGTAGCCTTTTCTCCTCAGATTTCTCCTTAGTTTTTCTTCAATCTAGGTATGTGATACCAGCAAGTTTTCTTTCCAAGCCTTGTGTCTAACTATCTAGTTTTTCCATTCATGGTCATGACTGAGAGATTTTAGGGTGAATCCCATAAATTATAATCATGTAATTAAAGTCATGTATTTTATATACTCTTTTTCAGGATCATGATTATATATATTTATTTATGTTAAAATTGAATAAATTGTTATGACTTATTAGAGTCGGTAAAGTTTATGAGTTCATGTCCCTTATATGAAGTCTATGTGCTTAGTCAGTTATGTTTTGGGAAATTTACCTTTATTTGAGTTTAT
The DNA here is from genome assembly GCA_039654485.1 of Withania somnifera. Lineage (NCBI taxonomy): Eukaryota > Viridiplantae > Streptophyta > Magnoliopsida > Solanales > Solanaceae > Withania > Withania somnifera. The sequence goes on from JBDJHY010231210.1 coordinate 4,412, forward strand.
TGTTCATGGTATGGTTAGTTGTAGTGTGAATTTCATGGTCACGGTCAGTTTATGAATTATAACCTAAGATTTTGGATTTTAGATTCTAATACTAACTTATGAGTCATTTATCTAAAAGGAGATTGAATCATGATAATGTGACAGTAATATGACTGAGACAAGACAATTTTATGGGTTTGTGGGCCCTTATGTGGTCAAGATAGACAAACAGACTCAGTTTATGATCAGATCATGTTTAGTCTTGGGAGTAGTATTAGCACAAAGAAATGTTAGGCAACTTAGTCCTTATCCCATAACATGTGTATACAAAAGATGGTAAGATCATGGCCCACAATGGCGTACTTAGCAGATCCACTAGGGATTAGACATGACCCTTACATTGGCAAGTGTGGGACCCCACCAAACATAGAGATATATGCTAGACCTTGTAGCCTTGTTCACAAGGAATGGAGGTTATAGAATCTCCCAAGTAAGTTATTTGGTGAGTCAATCAGTTTAGTTAGTCTTATTAGTTCGGTTAGCAGAATCAAATAAGATAGAGTTAAGGGTAAAAGAACTAAAAGAAGACTTTTTTATTATTATTATCCTATTGCATATATCTTTCTTATTTGAGTCATCAGGTGGTAGTTGAGGTATGTGTTATATGTTCATGCATTGCATAGCTAGATTCTTATTCATTCATACATCTTGTTGCACTTACCTAATCAGATGCTCAGTATATTTAAATATACTAGTTGTATACTTTATTATGCTGTATGGATTTTAATAATGTAGGTTTAGGCAATGACCCAGACATTCATGGTTTACTTGGACCCTTATTCATAAAAGAATTGAACTAGAGTGGTGAGTTCCCATTTGGTTCGAGAACAAGATGGAGTTTTATTTTTCATTTCCTTTGATTTAGAACATAGATTTTTAAATATTACTATTATCCAGCCTTTTTGCTGCTTAGGGCATTGCCTAGCTTATTTTTAATACTTAGCTTATTAGTGTCTTTCGGACAAAGAAGTGTTTTTAGTACTTATCTTGTGAGTTTCTAACGAACAAAGAAGTGTCAAACTTGGATGTTGACTTTTCATAGTTATTCAGCTATTTATGTATTGAGTAAGATCTGAGTTCCAGTTAGTTTATATTTATTTTGTGATATTTCTTACCTGAGATAATATGATAGATCTAGGCATGAGCCTTGCGGTTCTTCTGAAGCTATTGGGTGACTTAGTGGCTTAGGATGCCTGCCATGCCTAAGGGAATGCTTAGAAGCATGAAAATAAAGGTATTAGAGAATTAGGTTCATAGAATATGATAATATGTCTGAAACCCAACATTAGGTAGAGACTTAGTTATAGCTATGAACTACAACATACTTATAACATAGAGGCTACTGAGTGTGTAGGAAAACTTTCCCTTAGTTCATGATTCTATCTTATTCTTTAGACTTTAACTCCTGACTTCTATTTTGACTCATGCTTCATGCTTTTTAGTCCATGCCTCCATGATGATCAAATCACCAGGATAATAGGAACAAGTAGAATAACGCTCCACTACCTCTAGAGCCACAATAGCCATCCTTCAGAGATTACCACAACAGAGTTATGCAATATGATGCACTTTGATGGCTAAGATAGTGATGGAATAGGCTCTGCAGCTAGTTCATGTTCGCTCAGTCCATCTAATTTCTTTTCATACAGGGGTTTTGAGGGTGTGGGAGTTCTTGAGGTTGTGTAACACCTTGAAAAGTTATGTCAATTTCAACTCGTTGATTGGTACTTTCTTGATGTGAACCTTAAGCCTGAACGTGAGACAAAAAAGGTTTGTACCTCTTTTATATATATGGGTTTGGTTTTCATGTTTGAAAATCGGAAAAGACTACTTCTTAATATAATAAATTGAGCATCATTTCAAGTTTGGAGTAGAAAGTTATGCCCCTTTCTTTAAAGCTTTATAGTATCTCTATGATTCCTTGCGATTCTAGTGTAAGTTAGAGTTTCAAAGGCTGAAATAGTCTTGTTTTACATTTATGGAGGATTGTTAATGAATAGGTATTAATCAAACATTTTCACGCAGGTTTAACATGCTTAGAAACCTCATAACATGCCATGTTAGGAAGCTTGGCGTGATTGAGAATGTGACACATTCTCAAAAGTATGCATTTATTTTTGGACTAAAAGTGACCTTAGAACCCACATTATCATGTATGGAAGGTTGGAGATGCATCTATAGTATTACAGTTGGGTGGTTGACGTAGCAGGAACTGTGACACGGTTGGGGTCGCATTTTCGTATCAGTTTTGGGTAATTTTTTTTCATTTTTGCAAGGCTATTTTTGACATTTCCCACATCTTAAAGAATCAATCCTATGTATCTTTGGGTATAAAATTCCATGATATTTAATCCCCTAATATTTATTTTTATTCATTCTATACTAAATTAAATCCAAGTCTTTTTTAAAATATCTCAAGAATAAAGACTAGGATTCTTCTTCAAGGGATCTTCTAGCAACCTTTTCTCCATGGATTTTTACCAAATTCTGGTATGTGAAATTCAAAAAGGTTTCATTCCAATCTTTGTGCAAAACTATATAGTTTTCAAATTATGTTCATGACATAGAGATTTTAGGGTGAATTCCATGAATTGTGTTCATGTAATTAATTCAAGTATTTTATATACTTGTGCTCATTATTATAACTATATGTGTATGATTAAGTTAGAATTTCATAGATTATAATTAATTGGGAATTTAGTCTAGTTTATGAGTTCATGTCCCTTATGTAGAGTCTCTATGTTTAGTCAGTTGCAAGTTTCCATTATTTGAGTTCACGGTTCATGGTATGGTTAGTTTTAGAATAATGTTCATGTTTACATTAGTTTATGAATTATAATGTAAGGGTTGGATTTAAAATCTAATTATATATTGTGAGTCTGTTAACTAAAATAAGTTTAAGACATGATAATGTGATAGTAATATGAGAGAGACAAATAGATTATGAGTTCATACGCCCTTATGTGGTCAAAACTAATAGATTTATGAGTTCATGGGCCTTTATGTGGTAAAAATCGATAGACAAAGTCAATTTATGTTTAGTTCATTGTAATTTTTGGGAGTAGTATTAGCGCTGAGCAGATTTGGAAAGCATAGTCCTCATCCCATACCCTGCGTAGAAAAAATGCTTGTAAGTTCATGGCCTAAAGTAGAGTTTTGTTGTTCAAGGTTAATGGATTGATTAGAAAATAATTCATGACCCATATTGTGGTAGCTTTTGAACCCCACACATCATAGGGATATATGTTGGACCTTGTAGCCTTGTGCATAAGGTATGTCAGTTATATAACCTCCCAAGTAAGTTATATGGTCAGGTCAGTCAGTTTGGTCAGTTCTTTTACAGTCAGATTAGAAGAGTCAGAAAATATAGGTTTAAGGGAACAACACATAAATAAGACTTTTATATTATTATTGTCTTATTGTATATATCTTACTTATTTGGGTCAACAGGTGGCAGTTGAGGTATCTTTGATGTATTCACACATTACATATCCATATTCTTATTTATTGACATAGTTTTTGCTACATAGATTTTACTCATGTAGGTTCGAGAAACCTTACAAACTTTGCGGTTGACTGGGACCCTCATTCCAAAAGTGTTGAAGTAGAGTGGTGACTTCCCACTTGATCTAGGATCAAGATGAACTTTTTCAGTGTTCTCTAGGTTAGAACTTAGATTTCTATTTTTTAAAACAAATCCACTAGGCAAGGGTGCCTAGGTTATTTATAAATATATCAAATAATAAAGTTTTTACGTAAGTAGCCAAATCTAGTAATTTTTCTAAATCTAAGCTAATGCCCAAAATAGGACTTATATGATGTCCTTTTTTGTTAAAACAAAGTAATAATCTAATAACTATGCAATGTACTAAGCTGTGAATCAAGTATAATAACTTGAGGTTAACACATTTGAGATGTCCTTGTGAATGTGGTTCCCACATCAACCAGCTTTTTAGCCTGATATTCTTGATGTGTTGTCTCCATGAGGATGAATGAAAGTAGCCCTTCCAGTGAGTAAGAAAATAGTTGTTCCATTTGTGACCTTCAGTGTTACAACAATTCCATTTGTGATATTCAGTGTCACAACAAATGTATATAATTGTTGGCAACTGCTTCTTATAAGTTGGCATATGTTGCAGGACTTATCGCAGACGAAAAAAGTTAGGTCCTCTCCGGGGATCTACGACGCAGACCTTAGTATAATGCTTATAACTTTTTACTCCGGCCTCAAATTTATGCGCGGGTGCCTTGGAAACTATATTAAGAAAACCTGAACTTTTATAGGTTATGGGTCACATAAATTCTCATATTATAGAAGATATGCTCATTTGAAATTGACCCATGATTGATCCTATACAAAAACTTAATTCTTAAAAAAGGGTTGAATTCATCTTAGCTCTAGGTGTTCCTTATGACTTTAAATCACCTCCAACACTCAATACACACCGGTTAAATAATTTTAAAACCTAGTTTCAATTAATAACTAATTAGGTTTTGGTACTAACCACGTATGTATTACGATTTAGGTTTTATTTCGAAAGTTTGGGGTGTTACAACTAATCATGAGTGCAGTTTCACAACCATATACCTCTATGTGTAGGAGCTTATTATATTTAACAAGGCTCAACATTGTGTTTCCTTTCATGCTAACACTCAATCAAAAAAGTTATTTTTCATCAAGAAAATATAAGCATGTAGTGTTTAGTTTGTAGAGTTCTTCTTCTAATTAATGATAATAATAGATCAAAAATCTACTCTTTTGTTGGTTACTAATTGTTTTTACTTCAACACTAGCTAGACTATTATTATGTATAACTGGGTAAATACTTGCAGTTAGTTACAACTGTTCAAATCAACAAACAATATAATAAATTAGCATCTGATATTTGTTGAAAAACTTAAAAGAGTGTGTCAAATACTTCTTAATATTACATTAAATGAATTTAAGTTTAGATATAAAAAATACTTGAATTATATCTTATAATATAAAGCCCCTAATCAATGTATTGATCAACTTCTTTTTAATTGTATACTCTAATATGGATAAACAAGCAAAGCACGTACACTAAACTAGTTTCTACTAATTCCATGCACTGCGGAACAATATTATATTCCTCTATTTATTTTTGTTCATCCAACATATATTAAAAAATGTTTTCAACAACACTTGTTCAATTTACAAAACAAGGGACAATATATTTATATGTATTTTATCTTTATTATTAAATATTATGTTTTTTAAAGTATATCAAGTCAAATATATGCAAGTAAAGATGAATAAAGTTACAACTTCCTCATTTTATTGTAATATTAATTTTAAATATTGAAATTTTATCTCCATTTTATCCTTAATATTAAATATTATTCAATTTTTAATGTATTTTTCAAAATATTAAGGTGTCGTTTGGGAAAGTTTATAATAATAATCCTTAATAGAGTGTAATAGTATTCCTAGTATTAATTATACTTGTGTTGGTTATGCTAGCATTATTTCTTGTACAATGTTTGATTTGATGTACTCCCTCGATCCCATTTTATGTGGCAATTTTCAGTTTTGGAAGTTAAATTAAGTATAACAGTAAGTTTGATCATGAAATCTTCAAATTTTTTAAATAAAAAACTATGTAAAAAGTACTATAGGTCACAACTAAGTGACAATTCAAAATATTTAGAAGATATATGAAAAATTACGGGCAAAGATACACTATTATGATCTTGAAATCCAAAAGGTTCCACATAAAATGGGACGAATGGGGTATTATAAATAATATATTTTGTTAATTTGTATAAAAAAATATTTATTTAAAAAAATACTCTAAACATTTTTATTAAAAAATGTGTTGAGAATTCAACGAGTAATGATACCATTACTGAAGTTAATGCAAGTATCAAAGATTTTAATCTATATCTATATTATATTAAAAGCGTGAAGGTCCTCCAAAAAGTAAATTGATATTTTTTCCCTTCATTAAAAAATCAATAGACAAAATAATATTTTCACTTATTCCTAATATTAATTTGATTAATTTTCTTATATTTAAAATAAAAATATTCTAAAATACTTGATAAAATAAATATATTTTAAATGTTAAGATTTCGTTAAATTTTTGTAAAAGAAAAATAGATGGTAAGAAGTATTTGGAGAATTTACTAATTATGAAATCTTAAAATATATGGTAAGAAAAAATATTTTTTTATTTTTTTATCTTTTATATCTATAATTTTCATATATATTTATTTTTTTCAGAGTTTGAAAGTACTTATTTTAAAATCTTACCATAAAATTAGACATGTTTTTCTAATCATTATATATTATAGAAAAAAATATATTTTTTTATTCAGATATAATTGTGACTTTATCTATAATAAATAAGTAATACTATCAAACAATATTTATTATTTATTTATATATATATTGTTATTTTTGTATAAACTTTTCTTTCGTATATAAGTTTGTTGATTAACGAGACATACAAATGCAAAGCACGTACTCTAAATTAGTTATACTAAAATTGTGAATGCCCTTAGATAAATGATTGAAACTTTTTTCCTTTTATTAAAAGACGTTGC
>JBDJHY010231219.1:0-30995 GCA_039654485.1 Withania somnifera
TGGTGTTTTCTTTCAATAAATTCAGATCTTATTTTCTAAGTACCAAGGTCATAGTTAACACAAATCACTCCATACTGAGGTAGCTATTTAAAAATAAGGATGATAAACCTAGGATGATTAGATGGATTTTTATATTACAAGAGTTCGATTTGAAGTAATTGATCGCAAAGGATTTGATAACCAAGTGGATGATCATCTTTCCAGATTGGAAGAAGATCAAAAGGTGGAAGAGGTGTTAGACATTGATGAAACATTCCTCGATGATAAGTTTTGGATGCTTCACATGAGGTTATACCATGGTTTTCTGAATTTTCTAACATTTGGAAAGTGATATGATGCCCGGGAATTTGAGTTACCATCAAAGGAGAAAGTTCTTACATGTCGTAAAGAGATACTATTGGTATGAGCCATACCTATTTTGCAACTATGCTGATAATATAATCTGGAGGCGTGTTCCTGAATACTTGAGGCTTGTCATTCATCGCCTATAGGGGGAGCGGACATAATGGTGGTATGAAGACAACACAAAAATTTTGTAGTGTGGGTATTATTGGCCCTCCATTTACCAAGACGCACATGAGTTTTCAAGAGCATGTGATAGATGACTAAGATTCAGTGTTGTATCCAAAAGACAAGAGATGCCTCTAAATCCTATCGTTGAGGTGGAACTATTTAATGTGTGTGGAATTGATTTCATAGGGCAGTTTGTGAGTTCTTATGGGATGAAGTATATTCTGGTAATGGTTGACTATGTCTCAAAATAGGTGGAGGCAGTTGCGCTTCCAAACAATGAAGGTAAGAGTGTCACAACTTTTCTTAAGAAGAATATCTTTAGCTTGTTTTGGCACCCCAAGAGCAATCTTAAGTGATGGTGGGTCGAACTTTTGTACCGGTTGTTCGATGATTTTCTTGCTATGTATGGTGTAAAACATAAGGTGGCAACACCTTATCATAGTTAGAAAGGTGGTAAAGTACAAGTATCTAACTGAGAGATTAATACCATACTATCGAATATTATAAACACAAGCCGAACTGCTTGTTCAAGAAACCTTGATGATGCTCCATGAGCATACCAGATTGTATACAAAATTCCAATAGGTATGTCTCTAAATCAACTTGTGTATGGTAGATAATGTCAGTTGCCGGTTGAACTTGAACTAATGCCTTGTAGGCTCTGAAAAAGCTTAATTTGACTGGAATAAGACCTCTAACTTGAGGCTTGATCATCATAATAAGATGGATGAGTTTCGTATAGAAACTTATAAGAGTGAAACACTGTCAAAGGAAAGGATGAAGCTGTTACCTGACCGGAAGATAGAGAAGAGAGTGTTTAGACCAGGTGATGGTATTGTTATTAAATTCTAGACTTTGTTTGTTTCTTGGTAAATTGATATCTAGGTGGGCTAGACCATTCAAAGTGGTACAAGTATCCTCACGTGGGGTCATTGAATTTGAAAAGAATAAAGAAAATTAGTTTGAAGTGAATGAATCGTGTGAAGAACTATTTGGAAGGTGGTAAAGAAGTCAAAATATCTAAAATGAAGTATCTTGATGAAGTCTACAAAATCGAGATAAGCATACCGTGTCACGATATTAAAAGCAGGAGCTACTTGGGAGACAACCCAATATTGAATGGGAAACTTTTAAAATTAGTGTTATAGTGTTATGGTGTGTTCAATGCATGCAGGGATGTAATTTGGGATAAAATATTGCAGAAAAAAAGGGAACTTCAACCCACAGGTCGTGGAATCGATCCACGGAGCATGGATCAGTCTGTGGAATAGAGGTAGTGTTTAAAACTTGGGGACCAAGTTTCTTGGGATGAAACCTCCATCGTGGTTTCAATCCACTGAACGTGGAATGGAACTTGATAAGATTGAGCAATAATTGATCCACAAACTGAACTACGGATTGTGGTTTAACACCATGGACTGTAGTTTTGGTCGTGGCATCCCAGGTTTGGGTTTATTAAATGTTGTTCAATCCAGGTTGACTCGACTCGCAATCTTCCCCCTTTATTTTAAATGTATAAACCCATTCCAAATAGGTTTTTAAAACTATTTTCCTTCAATTCAAATCAGTTGGTTCCTTAAAATAAATTTAGATGCTCCCTCCTTCACAACCTCCATAACTGTCCCCTACCCCACTCCCATAATTATCGACTATTTCAAATACACATAGGGCACAAAGTTTTTTTACTTTATTTTGTTTTTTATTGTTCACTGAGATATTACATGGAACTAGCCATATCCGAATTTCTACTCATGTTTTACTCTATCTGGAAAGTCCCTTGTTTCTCTATCTAGTAGAATCTTGAATGCCAAGTCTTAACACAACATAAATTTGAATTATTGGGTTCTATTTTATGTACATGCAAATATAGTTTGTTTTCATTGTAGTATGCACAACTTGGTTTTGGATTCTAAATCTGGTTGTATAGCTTAGAAAAAGACAGTCTTAGAGTTGAACTAGCTCTAGGGTTGCTGAAACCTCTTTTCCTTCGACAGAGTACATGTTTTTGAAGTGGGAAGAATTTTTTATGGAAAGTGAAAGTCATTTCGTTTAGTACGAGATCTCTTCAAACCTCGCGGTGCATACACCTCTCGCCTATCGAAGTTTTGTTCAAAAACCTCATCATCGTTAGAAGTGTCAATAATGAGTAGGATTTTAGTTTAGTTCCATGATTTGTGGATTTGATACTTGGACTATGTTTACATTAATTCTAACTGATGTGGGTAAATACATTGGTGTTAGTAGTCGTGGGGTTGGTTATATTGTATAAATACTAGCATAGGTACTTTTGCTTGTTTCCTTAATATAGTTAGATTAGTATGGCTTGAATTAAGTTGCCAAATATGCAACTGTTGAAATTGAATTGAAATAATATGTGCCAGAGCTTGGTCATTTCATTCAATGTGAGGATGCACAATCTCTATAGGTAGTAACCTCAAGCATTGGGTAAAGAAAATCAAGCTTCGCGATTGAAAAAATTCAAAAGAAATGGCACCAGTAAGAACCGCAGACCATGGATCAGGACGTGGAACCCATCCAACATTTCCAATTTCACCGGTATCCTTCCACAAGCCAGACCACGGTCAGTGGACTACACTTTCCACAAGTTACTTCCAGTTTGTTTTTCAATTATTTTTAGAATAACTTTAGTTGTTTTAGTTTTAGCATAAATTTGTTTGTTTATGTTATGGATTTATGTACTAACATATACTTTACAGGTACAACACCAATAAAATTTCAATCTCGTAGAGGGGCTTCCATAACCCAAGAAATATAGGAGCAGTAATCTGCCGCTAATATACGACACTTTCAATGCTTAAAATATGGATTTTGACTATTCTTTAGTATGTCTATGTGGATATGATGTGCTTTTGGCATTTTTGCAGAGAAATAATGTCCAGAGACTAGTTGGATACATTTTGGATTTTTTTTTCTAATATTGGATACCACAAATCACAGTACAGACGTAGGATCCATTTTACGGACCTTACTACTGGTCATGGATTGGAGTTTTGATGTTTGTGAATTTTAAGGTCTATTTGCAATTGTATAGAATGAATCATGAGAAAGAAAGGATGACTTGTGATGCATAGTTGTGAAGTGAAAATCATATCACTGGAAGTTGGCACATATAGACCACGACTAATAATACGGGTCTGTGAAGTACACACCATGGGCCATACAGTTCGTCTGTGGAATGGATGCTAAAAAGCTTAAAAGATGATTGCCAAATGATTATTAAATAACATGGACCAGAGGGTGCACACTACAAGTGAAATCGTGATCCAAGACTTGAAGCCTAAAAAGCCAGTGGGTCCACGAGTCACCTGGGAGTGAGACCATGGACTGTAGGTTCGAAAAATGGTCCTTTCTGTTGGTCACTGACATTATTTTTCCAGTTTTTTTAGGAGTTGTTTCCTTAAGACTATAAATACTTTAAGTAGGTTTTGTATTTAAAAAACACACTCTTAAATTTTCTTTGGTTGTGTATTTTGAGTTCTTATTTGAATTAGAATATATTTTGAGAGATTATATTATTATTTTGTGAATCAAAGTCTATTATTTCATCTTCATCATTCTAGTTCTGTGTTCATCCAACGTAAGTGTTATCATCACAATTTATCAAATTATTAATTGTGATAATAAAAGAACCATGCATAACTAAAACTCCACAATTACGGTTGTGGGAACCATGACTAAATAACGAATTAGGGTTAGGTACAAAAAGTGATTCTTGAATGGTGTTTATGCATGTATTGTAGGATTATTTATTTTGATTACTTTCTTATGGTGTACAATGTTAAGAATTTTTCCGTCTTATTTACTGTCCTTAGTGGGAGGTAGAGATTAGAAAAAGAACACTACAATGGAGATTTAGAGGTAAAATCTAATTAACTTGAGTCTTGATGAATAGGGTTAAATATGAGATCAATAATCGGGGGTTGGTATGGGATGCACTATGAGACTTGGCGAAGACTAGTAAACTCACCTTGATTAGTACCTAGCATCCTTCAACTAAAGTTAACGTGTAGATTTTACATACATAGCACCAGGATAGATCACTTGTACTGAGACCTACATAGTTAAGAGGTTAAGGAGAACACAGTCCTAGTGCTTTTATTCATATGGTTCACAACTTAAGAAATTTACTCTCTTCTTAAAACTAACCCCGCCACCCACATTTATTTTATGCATAAGTAACTCCAGAAATACATACTACGACTGAACAAAGCACTAGTAGAAAGTATTTCACCGTATTCTCTGTGGAATTGAACCCAACCCTAGTTGGGTTCCATATTTGATAGCGACCACTTTGTGTTTCAAAAGAGGTGTAGGTTTGGGTGACATAAATTTTGGCATCATTTTCAAGGAATATGACTTGAAGTAGTTTATTAGTACTTGTTTTTTTTTAAAGTAGTAATTCTTATATTTTACTTTTTTTGTTGTTTTTGTTTTGTCACAGACTCACAAGTAGTGTATGCCCTCTATCTGAAGTTTGGGTGCTCCACTAGTTCCTTCTGATTTAGAAATTGAATGTACTCTCATAAATATAGAACAAGAAGCTGATGAAGTTGCTGCGTCTGTTGTACATAGATTAACAGCCGAACAACAGGCTGCTAGATGGGATGCTGAGCAAGAACGCCAGGCTCAGTTGAACCTTGACCCAAGAAACAATGATGATGGGTTTAGAGTAACTAGAGATATTATGCTCCCATCACTCAGTCCAAGCTCCAAGCTCCAAGCTCCAAGTTCAGCACCACTAGCACTATGATACAACTACTAAACTTAAAAGGACTGTTTAAGGGGACAATTGGTGAGGATCCAAATTTATATTTGACTATCTTTTGAGGAATCTGTTAATATTTCAAAATCCCTAGGGTTAATCAAAATTTCATCCACCTTAGTTTGTTTCCCCTTTCACTATCAGATGAGGTAGTCATTTGGTTGGATGAGCTTCCAGAAGGTTCAATCACTATATGGGCTGAGTTAGAAGGCGCATTCTCGGCGTGGTTCTTCCTAGCATCTAAAATGCTTTCAATCAGTGATGAGATAAATAATTTTAGGCAAAAATGAGAAGAGGCTTTACATAAAGCGTGGATGAACTTTAAGAAGAATATAAAAAAGTTCCCTAAACACAAGCTTCCATATGATTATCTAAGAAGAAATTTATAGGTCACTGAATGCAGCTACCAAACCAGCAACTTACTCTAGCATGGATGGTTTATTCATTTTCGCATATTTTGATCCTATCACAAAGATATTGGATGAAGTAACAAAAATAGATCGGTCTTGGCACACTCGGGAGTTAGATATTGGGGATAGTGTTAATATAGTCTTAATGTTAGTTGAGAAGCAGGAGAGAAAGGGTAAGAGGGACTTTGAGATGGCACATATGCCACACAAATTGATTTAATAGCAAAAGATGTTGGGTAATGATAATGCTATGGTGTCAAAGGGTAAATCCTATGATCATAATGATGACTATTATTCTAATGATGAAGAAAAAGTGAGTAATTAAATCAGGCAGGTGCTTACCAGACAATTGGTAATCAAGGTTGGAAATTTTGAAATAGGGAGTATTGATGAAGGAGAAATGATTTTTAAGAGAACTTTATTATGGGGATGATGAATGCCATGAGAGGGGGTTGTATGTACCCCCAAAGTGTACACATAGAGAATCTAGTGGTTTTTACTATGTGGAAGAGATTTTGGAGAAACCTTTGAAGAAGCCTGAAGCCTCTAGAAAAGGGCTCAATGAGATCAAGAAGAACCTAGCCAACATGTTGTAGTTCGTAGATTCACATTCCACTCCCATCAAGTAGTTAGAGACGTAGTTTGGACAACTCTCTACCACTATCAATAAAAGAAAGAGAGGAGCATTACCAAGTGACACTATTTCTTATCCAAGAAATAATGGGTATATTTTAGCCATCACTACAAGGATCTGAAAAAGATGTCTGTGATGATGTTGAGGTTGGGTTAGATGGTTAAGAGACTGAATGTGAGATTGTGGTGAAAAAAATCAACTAAAAAGACTAAAAAAGTAAAAGATCTTCCAATAGATCATGGGGAAGAAAAACAAAAGGGAAAGAAAAAGGAGGCTAGAAAGCCAATTGCCTTAATATACCTTGTACCATTAGAGTGTTCTGATTTTCTAAGAATTTGTGTGATCTTGGAGCCAACATCTATTTGATGCCACTTGCAGTTTATAAAAAGTTGGGCTTTGGAGAACCTAGACCCACTATTATGAGGTTGCTTATGGCGGATTGCATGGTAAAAAGGCATATCAGTATCTTGTATGCTGTCTTAGTGAATTCCCATGGACTTTATTATTCTGGATTTCAAAGTCGATATGAGGTGCCTATTAAGCTTAGGAAACCATTCCTGGCTACTGGATAATGTTAGAGGACATAGAGTGGGGTGAACTAAAATTTAAGCTGAATGATGATGAGGTTACCTTTAATGTACATAAGATGATGAACAAGTCTAGAGAGTTGAGGGTAGCCTTTTTTATAGATACCATTGATGCATCTGAGATCATTGGTGTTGCTCCTCCTTAGAAGATGTTCGTGAGTGAAATGCTAGGTATTGTGATGACAAACCTGGAACCATCTTTATTTGTTGAGTTTAGTAAGGTGGAGAAAGATCTAAATGGCATGGAATCGTTTTATTATGCTCCAAAAAAATTGTACCTTGACTTGAAGAATAGGATGACTTCTCCTGCAAAGCCATCAATAGAGGATCCCTCTATTCTACAATTGAAGAGATTCTAGTAGGCCATTTCCTAGTCCATTGCAGATATCACCGGGATCCTTTTTGATATTTGCACACATAAAATATAGTCAAAAAATGCTATACCAAGAGTAGAGCACTAAAGACATCTTAATCCACCTATACAAGAGGTGGTTAAGAAGGATATCGTTAAGTGGATGAATGCTGGGGTGATCTACCCCATCAATAATAATCAACGGGTTAGTTCGGTGCAGTGTGTGCCGAAAAAAGGATGGATACTGTGGTCCCCAAAAAGAATAAGATGGAGGGTCTGTATGGACTATAGAAATTGAATGTGTAGATATAGAAAGATGACTTCCCTCTACTATTCATGGATCATATGCTAGATAGACTAGCTGGGAGAGGCTATTATTGCTTTTTGTATAATTCTTCTGGCTCTAATCAGATATTTATTACACTAGAAGATCAGGAAAAGACCACCTTCACCTGTCCCTTTAGGACTTTTTTTAGGAGGATGCAGTTTGGACTTTGTAATGCACTTACCATATTCTATAGGTGCATGATGGAGATATATAGTGATATGGTGGAGGATGTAATTGAGGTGTTCATAGTAGAATTTTCATCATTGGGGTATCCTTCGATGATTGTCTAGCTAGTTTTTCCAGAGTGCTAGAAAGATGCTACCAAACAAATCTAGTACTTAACTAGGAGAAGTGCCACTTCATGGTGTTTAAAGGTAATGTGTTGGGGCATAATATTTCTGCAAGAGGCATAGAAGTGGAACAATCCAAGATTGATATTATTTCCATATTTCCCCCTCTAATATTGATGAAGGGCATTTGTAACTTTTTGGTTCATGCTGGATTCTATTAGATATTTATCAAGGACATCGCTAAATTGCACACGCAATGTGCATACTTCTAGAAAAAGAGGTAAAATTTGTTTTTGATGACACATGCATTAAGGCTTTTGAGGTCTTGAAAGAAAATTTGATATGTTCTCCTGTGATTGTAGCTCCTGACTAGTCATTACCTTTTAAGGTAATGTGTGATGCTAGTAGAGTTGGGTGCGGTTGTAGGACAGAAGCGTGAAGCGTTGTTTCACCCAATCTACTATGCTAGTAAAGTGATGACTCCTATGCAAAGAAACTATACAGTGAAAGAATAGGATTTATTGGCTATTGTGTTTACATTTGAAAAATTTTTGGCCTACTTGTTGACATAAAATCATTATTCACACAAACCACTCAATATTAAATTATTTGATGACAAAGAAAGATGCCAAACTTAGGCAAATTCGATGGATTATTTTACTTTTAGAGTTTGATTTTGAAGTGATAGACCAGAAGGGTGTAAATAATCATATGGAAGACCACCTATTAATATTGGAGAGTGGACATACAAAGGGTAAGGAGCTGCAAATTCATGATGATTTTCCAGATGAGAAACTTTTGGCAACACAACAGGATGTAATACCATGTATGCATACTGCTAATTAAATTGGTTTTCATATTCTGCCACCAGTCATGAACCTTCATCAAAGAAAGAAGTTCATACATGATGTTCAGAAGTTTTATAAGATGAGCCCTAAATATTTAGGGTCTGTGTTGATGGGATAATTTTTAGATGTGTTCTTAAGTCAAATACAATGGGTATTTTGGAGGCCTATAATAGGTCCCCTATTAGAGGTCACTGTAGTGGTATTCGAACTATGCAAAGTTCTATAGTGTGTATATTTTAGCATAATTTATTAGTATTTGAATTATTATATCGAGTCCTGTGACGTTGCCAAAGGCAAGGAGGCATGAACTACCTCTAACCCCAATCATGGAGGTAGAGTTATTTGATGTCTGGGGTATTGATTTCATGGGACATTTTGTATCTTCACATTTGTGTCATTGCATTCCTAAAGAAGAATATTTTTTCTAGATTTGGTACGGGGATCCCACTTTTGCAACAGGTTGTTCGTCCGTTGCTCACCAAGTATGGGGAAATAATATGGTTGAAACTCCCTACCACCCTCATCCTAGTGGGTTGGTGGAGGTCTCCAATTGTGATATAAAGTGTATTTTTGGGAGAACTGTGATACAAGAAAAGACTTGTCCCGCATGTTAGATAATGCTCTTTGGGCATATTACACTACTTATAGGAAACCAATAGGAATTTATCTATACTAGATGGTATATGGAAAAGCTTGTCATCTACCCATAAAGCTCGAGCAAGAGGCCATGTGGGGTTTGAAGAGATTGAATCTTGACATGAAGGATGTTGAGGAAATAAGACTTGAATAGCTGAATGTGCTAGATGAGTTTAGATTGAGAGCATGTGACAATATAGCTTTGTACAAAGAGAGAATAAAGATGTACCATTACAGGAAGACCCACAAAAGAAGTATTAGTCCTGATGGATAAGAGTTTGTTGTTTAACTCAAGACTTCTCTTATTTCCTAGTAAGTTGAAGTCTAGGGGGTCTAGACCTTTTACCGTGATACATGAGTTTCCTCATGGTGCTATTTTGAAATTGAAGATAAATACAGACATAGGTTCAAGCTAAATGGGAAATATTAAAGTTACATTTAGGAGCCCCGAAGGAAGACAAGTTGGTGGAAGAGATCGAACTTAAGAAAGTCCAAGTACTTAAGTGGTCTACATCATGACGTGATGTTAAATCAAGCGCTACTTGGAAGTAAACCTAAGAATTGTAAATGTAATTGTAATAGATAGGTTGATTTTTAGTTACACTATCATGTGTTTATTCAGTTGTGCAACTAAGGAAAAAATCTAGGAATTAAAAATTTTTCATTTGCAGAAACTAAAATCATGAGCTATAGTACGAACCTTGATATGGACCCTACAACTCATGGCTTGAATTTGTAGGCTAGAACCTGAGAAGGAACTATAGGTACTTTATATCTTGACTTAACAATATATTTTGTGGTTTGAACCCTACGAACCATGCGGACAAGTCATGGATTAGGGTCCTGAAGGCTGAAAAAATTTCTCAACCCTACAGGTCAATATGATGAACCGTGGTTTACAATCCACGAAAAATGGTCTATGATTAGTTGTACTCCCTTGTTATATTTTTGTTATGCGCATTACGGACAATGCACGTCTTTCTTATAGGAGGTTTGTCTACCTATATTCGAGGGGTTTTCTTCACATGTTTCTTTTCCCCTGAATGCACTATCATAGTTAGAACCGACATATTTAGGGTTATTTTTTATGCTTTTATTTTTAAGTATATATCATTAGTGAGTTGCATGCGGTCTGGTTAAAATTTCAAAAATGAGCACTTTGTTTGATATGTGTTAAAAATTTCACCCCTCTTAATTTTTTTTTTTGATTTTGCATGGATACCTTTATTATGTAGATAAACCTCTAGGATATCTATGTTACATTGTATATATTGATGTGCTGACATGAACTTAAGAGAGGACTTGTGTCCAGTAAATTTTAATAGGTAGTATAGATAGATTTCATGTGAGTGAAAGGTTATTTTTCAAGTCTCCATGAGTGTACAAGCTAGAACTTGCTCGGTTGCTCACACCGAAGTTTATAGGATAGTTGACTAGTAAAGGATCATAGGCCATTTTTGATTATTTAGTCCACTTATACCTAAATGAGCCGACCAAGTGACATATGTATCCCTTGACCCATGGTTGAGACTATAAGCCTTTTTCTTGTTTGACCCTTTTAGCCATACCATCCTAATTTTAGACTTCTCTGTTTCATTTCCTGGTTCCTCCTAAGGAACTACTCCTCAACCCAGGCTAAAAGCCTAAGTTGAGGTTGGGCAGAATAAGAGTGGAAACAAAAGTAGGTGGAAAAGCAAAATATGTATTGGATAGGGTAGAAGAAGAAATATAGGTGTGGTGTAGAGATGAATAGGAAATATTGAAAACAATGATAGTTGAGAAAAATAAGAATCTGAAAAAAATAAAAGAAAAATAAAAAATGAGAATCAGCGTACCTGCAACATTAAAATAAGAAATAAAGGGAAAAAGAAATATTAGCAAGAGATAGATTGATTGAATAACATAGTGCCAAAGGAGGGTTAGTTACTATTTCAAAGATATACCATATCAAAGCCTGAGCTTATATTTCAAGCTAAAAAGTCCTACATTGATCCTAGTCCGACTGTCTGAAAACTTATGTGTTAAAATAAAGGCAAGCCTATGGTCTTTTTACATGCACAGGGTTGACTTCTGTTGCGAGAGTGAGCGCACTTATGTAGTCCCAAATCTGCATTTGTATTAATGTGAAAGGTACTTTGTTGTTGTGAAGGCATCATAGTTGTACTGGTTTCTTTATGGTTGGTTGGGTTAATATTTCTGATGTATGTACAATCGACTATTGGTGTTGTAATGTCATCCTTAGATTTTGTTGTGTCAAAGTGCATAGATTGGGTAGCACATGGATGGTTTTGTGTTTGAAAAGAGAGGGGTTTGAAAAGTATGTTCTTATTTTCTAAGAATGCGGTATAATCATTAGAGTTGTTTTGCTTAAACATCGTAGTTTTTGTTTTTTTCTTGTTTTGTTTCTTGAGGATAAGCAAGAGTTCTAAGTTGAGAGTGTTGATGTGCCACTAATTTACGACACTTTTAATGCTTATAAATATGGACTTTTGACTATTTTTGAGTATGTCTATATGGATATGACGTGCTTTTGGTATTTTGCTAGAAAATAATGTTCTGAGACCAGTTGCACCAATTTTGGATTTTTTTTCTGAAATTGGACACCATGAGTCATAGTATGGGCCGTGGGATTGATTTTACAAACCGTAGTACTGGTTTAGATTCGAGTTCTGAAGTTGGTGAATTTTAAGGTCTATACCATAAGAGTACATAATGGATCATAAGGACGAAAGGAATACTTGTGTTGCACGGTCATGAATTGAGAATCAAACCACTAGAAGTTTGCACATATAGACCACGACTGACAGTATGAGCCCGTGAAGTACACACCACAGAACGTATTATTGGTCCACGGAGTGGATGATGAAAGGGTGAAAATATGATGGTCAAATGAATATTCAGTAGCACATACTATAGGGTTCACACTATGGGTTTTGCTTTCCAATCGTGATCAAAGGCCTGAAGCCTGAAAAGCAGTGAGTCGACAAGTCACTTGGGAATGAGACCACGGACCGTAAGGTCCAAACCACGGTCCGTACTATTGGTCATCAATGTTATTTTCATAGTTTTTATAGGAATTGTTTCCTTAGGCCAATAAATACCTTAAGTGGGTTTTGTATTTTAAAGAAACACACTCTTACATTCGCTTTGGTAGAATATTTTGAGTCATTCTTTGACTTAGAACATATTTTGAGAGATTATATTATTATTTTGTGAATAAAACTCTATTATTTCATTTTCACCATCCCAGTTCAGAGTTCATCCAAAGTAAGTATTATGATCACGTTTTCTTAAATGATTAATTATAATAATAACCAAACCATATGTAGCTAAAACTCCACAACTAGAGTTATGGAAGCCATGACTAAATAACGAAGTAGGGTTAGGTACAAAAAGTGATTCTTGAATGGTGTTTCTACATGTACTGCAGGGTTCTTTATTTTGATTGCTTTCTTATAGTGTACAATGTAAGAATTTTCTAGTATTCTTTACTAGCCTTTGTGGGAGGTAGATATTAGGAAAAAGCACACCACAATGAGAATTTAGAGGTTCCATCTAATTAACCTAAGTCTTGGTGGATAGGGTTAAATCTAAGATTATGGGACGCAGTATGTGACTTGGTGGACATTAGTGTGAAGTCACCTGATTAATGACTGGCGGTGTTCGAGTGAAGTTAACCTGTAGATATTGCATGCATAGTACCAGGATGGATCACTAGTACTGAGACCTACGTTGTTGTTAAGTTAGGGGGAACAGAATCTTAGTTCTTTCATTCATCCAGTTCACAACTTAAGAAATCTACTCTTTTGTTACCATTCGAGATAATTCTTAAAATTAAAACCCCTTTATATTTATTTTTTACATTAGTTATAGTATGTACTACAATAAAAGAAAGTTCTAGTAGAAAGTAATTCACCATATATCATATGGGATCGACCCCAACCTATATTTAATAGTGATCTATGCTTTGAAAAGAGGTGTAGTTTTGTGCAACTAGAATAAATAATGCAACATGGATTGCGAGATAAGGATGATCCTATCCCTACACCTTCTGACTTTGAGTCAAGTAGGTTTGAGAAGGAGTATAATGTTCAGGATGATGAGCACCCTCCTCAAAATATGAGGTATTAAACAAGATCCCAGGTAGTTGCAGAACCAGTCCCTATTTAGTCTGACAATAGGAGGGGTTTCACTGGGGATACAGATGATGGTTCTGGAGATGGGTATGGAGATGGTTCTATAGATGGTTTATGAGATGGTTCTGAAGATGATAATGAGGGTTTTTGTGATGGTTTTGATAATTAGGTGGCTCAGACTATTATGGAGAGTTCAACCCCAGAGACAGACTTAATCATAGAGTAGACAACTGTAGAGATTTACATTAAGGAATGGGATGAGCATAAAGCATTGGGATGTGTAGTCCTGGCCACTAGAGTATAGTATGATGATGGCTCTGACTACACAACTTTCCTAGAAGAGGTCCATATCTGTGGAGGTATGAGTACAGGCTACTGGCATAACATCACTTTCTCAGATTAGAGAGTTGATGTATCATTATGTGTTTGATTGGTTTACATGGAAAAGTTATAAATATATCCTTGACATGGTATGAGAGTTTTATGCAGTATATGGATCCATAATGAAATTTTCCCCTCTAAATCCATGCCTTTGAATAAATAAACAAACCTTGAAACAATTTGAGTTCCGGGATGTGACGTGAATATTTCATCGGAGAAGATTAAAGTTATGTTGTTTGGCCAAAACTATGAGATGCCCGAGTTGCAATTAGAATATGAGTATAGTTGAGATATATAGGGTAGGAAATTGATGGAGGTAGAACATGAGAGTTTATATAGGTGGTTGGCCGATATTTTATCTAATAGAGAAAAGGCATGGTTGAGAGACCCAAAGGATCAAATGACTATTTCCTCTCTCAACTTGACGGTTATATTTTGATGGGTGTTGGTATGCATGAGATTGATGCCGAAAATAAATGAAAACACCCTTACTCCAGATCAAGCGATTTTAGATGTGAGCCTCATGTTGAAATACAACCTCATATCCCATAAATAATAGCTGATGAGATATATGAGAGGGAAGTGAGGTTGTAAAATATGATCCCATTACATTTCCTTGTTTATTATATTTGTTTAGAAGCGTCTGCACCTATATGGTAGCCTATTAATCAGATCATAGAGGCCACAAGTTTTCAGGATGTGGCAAACCCGCTGGTGCATGGTGGAGTAGCTACTCCCAGACCCCCAGCAGGGATTAGGATTAAGGATTTATTTTCTGCTAGAGCAAGAGGCTACAATGATTCATACAAAAACAGTAGGTGAGGCACCATCCTCTATTCAGGCTACTACATCTAATATAGTCGTTCATCCCAGTTCATCTCCTGGTATCTCTACTATTGCAGCACCTAGACCTACTACTATTGCTACCGTAGTTGCTGATATATCTACTATTATTACTACCACAATACCTAATTATACTGCTCCACTACCAACTTCTAATACCCATCCTTGTATCATATTTAGGTTTTTCATACTTATATGGCAAGGAATGATTTTGCTGAGGCTCCGGTTAAGGTATTCTTAGCGATTTGTGGCCTTTCTTAGAGAAGAAAGTAACCCAACTATTTTCCAAGTAAGTAAATCCTGAGATTCAAAAACTATATGTAAGACTTTATGGTTTGGAGTCACTGGTGATGCAGTCTTTGGGAGATATTCAGGAAGATAAGATGGAAAAGATTTTGGTAGACCTCGCAAAGGTCCGAACTAATGTTGATGATCCACAAAAATGATATTTGTCGATATTTGATAAGAGTGCACCTGCATACCAGTCGCTCTAGTTGTGGGGAAAGTTGTGAGCTTGTTAGATCCTATATCTACCCTTGATAGAGGGAAGAGACATCGTGATAAGGTTGAGGATGCCACCTCTGATAATCAGATATTCGGGCTGGTAAGAGGGATTAAAGAGATATTAAGATTTTACTCGCGAGTCTATCGTGAGTGAGCATTTGAGATAGAATGCTGAGATATGGAGAGCTGAAGAGCTTTGACTAGCGTGGAGCCTCTACTTTTCACTGATACCACAAGGGTTACACCTTTTCTCCCTCTATCATTTACACCAAAGCCTGGCGCTAAGTGCACTAAATGTATGTTCCCTGCTTCCTAGGTTATGCTTAATTCTATGCATTGGGAACAATGCCTACTTTTTGTGAGGGGGTGTAATTTACTTCTGGATGTCGTAATCTATATTTTTTCTTAAGGGTTTTTATTACCGTGTTTCTATTTACTCAAGCATTATCTAGTAGAATCAACATGTCTAAGATTTTATTTTATGCTATTTTATTTTTGTATTAAACGGGAGAACTTAGGAGAACTTGATGCAGTCACAAAAAAGGCACATATATATACAGTTCTATGATAAAATAATTTATGAAAGAAAAAAAGGACCCCTGAACATTTGGTTGTGTTTTATGCTTAGTCAATGATAAATTGACCATTTTGGATATGTATTTGACAGTACAAGTATTGATGTTGATAATTGTGCTTAAACTAGGGTTTGATTTTGAAAATTGGTGGTTAACAATGCAAACCTCTGCCATGTGTGTGATCTTCATTTGTTTAGTTTTTATTTTGTGTATACAAGCTAAAACTTACCCAGTTGGTCTTGCCGAAGTTGTAGGATAGTTGATTAGGAAAAGATCATAGGTCATTTTTGTGTGTTTAAGCCACTTTTGACTAAATAGTTAACCAAATGTTAAATGAATATCCCTTGATCCCTTATTTGAGCCTGATGTTCTTCCTAATTTGTTGGTAAACTTGTACACCCTTCCTAGTTTTATTTTAGAGTATCTTTGTTGGTACACATCCCTCCTTGGAAACTAGGGCACAACTCAAGATAAAAGCCTAAGTTGAGAGGCTAAATAGGGTAAGGAAGAAGAATTTGGGTATGAAAAGTTTAGTTTGGCTCAAAAGGGAATATGAGTGTGGTATGAGCTGAAAGAGAAAAAAAAAAGAAAGTGAAAAGAAAAAAAAGAAAACCAAGGTAGTAATTAAAGAAAAGCCACACCCAGAGTAGAACAAAAAGGAAAAAAAAGGGAGGTTGATATGGACATAAGATAGTGTAGTTCCAAGGAGGTCTTTATCACTAAAATTCCAAAATATATGATACCAACCCTGAATACTACATTACAATTCAAGAGAAGTCCTATAGTGATCCTAGTTCAACCGTCTAAAAGAAAAAGTATAGAAAATAAGGGCAACCTTATTGTCTTTATACACTTATTATTCGAACTTCTTTGTGAGAATGAGCACACTTGATGTGTCCTGATTTCATTGATATATTGTGTGCATGGGACTTCTTTAACTGTGAGGGCACTAGGAGAGTATTTTTTTATTACTGATAATGAGGATGATGGTCAAAGATGTATGCACTTTAGTCAATTGGTAGCATTGTGTCATTTATAGATCCTCTTGTGTTAGTTAGATTAGTTTTGTGGCATGAAACTTGTTTTAATATGGAAATAAAGGGTACCTTGGAATACTTGGTTATCTGATGATGTGTGACTGCTACTGATCACCTAGTGCTTTCTTATATAAACGTCATCTTGTTAGTTTTGTTTTAATTAGTTACTTGAGGACAAGAAAATTCTTTAAGTTGAGGGTGTTGATGTGGCGTGAGTGTACAATATTTTTTATGCTTAAAATAAGGGGTTTTGTGAGTTTTTTTTATGTGGATATGATGGTATTTTGTATGTTATTGCAGATCATAGGTAGTGGGCCAAGCATGGAACTTCGGAATGAAAAAGAATTCAATTCAAAAAATTTGGGCCAACCACGGACCGTAGTTGCTAACAATGGACTGTGGTTGTGATTGTGGAACTACTCAAGTGTATAAGTTTAGAAAGACCTCAATTCATGATTGAAGGACGAACCATGGTCTAGAACCATAAATTATGGATTGACTTGGAGGCTAATACATTGCACCAATACCACAAATCAGAGTATGGATCGTAGTGCAGGACCACAAATCATGGATTGATGTGAAGGATGAAACAACATGCCAGAAGCACGAATTGTGGATTCAAGACCGCAGTCCCTGGTTCCTGATCCATGGACCATGGTTTGCATACAGACTTATTTTTCCTATTTTATCTACTCTATGGTACATATGTTCCTCATGTTTTCTTGTAAAAGGTTTAACACTTTAGCATACTTTTGGATATTTTTGAGAATTTCTTGAGATGAATTATTTTGTTCTTGGAATATTTCTTGATCTATTCAAAGAAGTCATTTCGTTCATAGTCAACATCCACCATTTTTACTACTTTGTGATTATTAGTCTTACTATTATGAATTTATTAATTTTTTTTATTATATTACGATTATCATGTGTGGCTAAAAATCTCACAACTAGGGTTGTGGAAATCATGATAAATTAACAAATTAGGTTTAAGTACTTAGTAATTCTAAACCGGTGTGCATGCATGTATTGATTATTTCTTTGTATTTATTTCTTTTCAATATGTTCATGTGTTAAAACTCTCCTTAAGGCTTACTTTCTTGAAAAAAAAGGTAAAAAATAGGAAAAGAAAATAATCAACAGGGATTTAGGGATTTATCTCCATCTTAAGACTTTAGCCGTAACTGGAATAGTCTATATGGGATCGATGTCTAGGGTTAGTATGGAAAACATTTTGAGACCGAGAGGTGACGAGTAATATATTCTTAATAAGGTTGGGAGGCATTTATGTCTAATTAACTTGGTAGATTCTGCATGCTAAGCACTGGAATAGGTTACTAGTACGATTTACCTAGGAAGTTATGAAATCATGGAATCACAACCTTAATGTCTTAAGAACCATTGTTAACTCATAAAACCATAATCAATGTTATTAAACATTTATTATTTACTATTTTAATTACTCCTTCGTAAGTGGGAACTCTAAGCTTACTTAACTTCTAATAGACGTATTCTCTTCCATATTTTCTATGGGATTGGACCAAACTTTCTTTGTTCTATATTTTTCAATGACCACTTTATACTTCTTAATTGAGGTGTAGGTTTGGGTGCATCAACTAGATAGGATGCATTATAGTTGTACTCCCGTAACGAACCAAGTGAGACAATTAGGCACATCTATGTCATATCCGCTAACAACGCTTAACCAACCATCCTTGACCTAGCCTCAATGTGTTCATAGTCCTTATGCTCCTCGTCCAACCCATCATATTCCTTCTCGGATCACTGTCTAGATGACAAATTTATTTTAATATTGTCCAAGCATTAAAAAACTAAAAACACAAGCATAAGAACATTGATATGAGAAGTAGAAATTGTCTATTCAAACTAATATTATGCAATCATGTATCTGGCCATAACCCCAGAACAATACTTGAACTCATTTTCATAATCATAATGTTCATTACGGAAACCTAAATAAGAAAACAAAAAGGAATACACACTAAGTGTTCTTCCAAGCTTGTGCTCCTCTTCTCTCCAAGAAAATAGTGATTATTTCTTCAAAACTATATTTATACCATCCTGGTAAAATTACTTGAGTGACCTTGGATTATTCACAAAGATGCAAAATTTGTGCTTTTGATAAATAGCCTCACTTCATGAGGCTTCTAAAAAATTTGAATGCCTCACATTGTGAGTCTAATAAAAATTTCATTCCAATGTGTAATCGAAGAAGCTACACGTCATGAGGCTTATGGAAATTTGAAATGCCTCATGACATGAGGTCGTTTATGCCTACGACATATTCACTCCTTGCCTTTGTTATCTCATCCTATTGTTCCCTTGTCATTTTGCTTCCTTTGGTACCAATATTTTACTTGAAAAAGGTCTAATCATGTTAATTAGTATAAGGACATGCAATCGCATTTAAAACACAACTAATCACTAATTTGTTCTCTAAACTTAACTATAAACATGGGAATTCAATAGCGCTTAGGAGTATAAATACGCCCACGATCACCACCCACACTTAAAGTCTTGTTCGTCCTTGAATAATTAACTACACACACATTATTTCCATGCCTTAACATCACCGTTCGATTTCACTAACCACAATGGCAATACCAAATAATTTACAAGATCAATCGTTCATTCAATCAAGCATCAATTATTACTCAGAAACCTTTGACTGACATACACATTTTCAAAAAATTACTCTTTATGGACTCTAAGTTCAACTTGGGTATATGATGGAATCAATTTCTTTAGCTTCACCAAGTTTTCACCAAATTGTGCCCTCAATTTTTAAGTAAAAGCTCTCCCTCAGATGATCAACTTCATATAAGGATGCAATTTATCATGGAACACCCACACTCCCAAGAACCTCTCAACATACACAACATGCCATAGTCTTCCCGAAGTTTATTACTCAACTAAAATTAGCCTATCAGTAGGATCAAAAGGAATTGATAGGTTGTAATGTCGGCTAAGGGTTAGGGAGGGACTTTTTGGTGAACAAGTGGCTACTATCCCTAATAACTTTAAGACATCATGTCATATTATTGTTAATCAATTCAATTTTTTGTGCATGGTCTTTTAAATTTCTAGAACCAACAAACCATTTTTCTTGATTGTCATTTACTTTCCACCGACTTTTGGGTCTGCTACTTTATGTTTACTTTATTTGCTATCATGGGAACCATATTATTATGTAATATTTTTGTTTCTTTCACAATTTCACATAAAACGTGTATCTTTTAAGTGCACTATGACCTATTTGTATGAAATTAATACAAGGCCTCATGAACTACGGGATTTGGCTACATAATGTGATTTCTTAAAAAAAGACAAGGATTAAAGGCTCAAAAGGTTTACTAATGAAAATATCAATGTGGTTGTACTTATGCTACTTACTAGGCTCAAAAAGTAACTCCTCAATCCTCTCCTACAACTCAAGTACGAATTCTCTAGTCATTCACACACCGCGGGTAAGTTCTGAATGTTTAATATGTTGAGTGTAAGTAAAATGCACAACACCTAGGATTTTATTCACATGCATGTTCGAATTGAATGTTTAACATTATTAAGCACGTATGTTCTAATTCTGAGTTAATTTTATCCTATGTGTGCCTCTATCAAAGATTACTAACTTTTTATTATTTGTTTACTTTCTTTTTTGAATTTTTTCTCCCTAAGTCTGGCACTATGTCAAGTGCAATAGTGCTCCCAACTAATGAATGGTTTATTATATTTATTTATTTTCCTAATTACTAATTTTTTCTAAATACAATCGTCATCTTACCTGTCGAGAACAGTCCCAACATATGACTCAAATAACCACTTGCTAACTAATCACTAAAATAAAATAAGATTTTTAACTATTCTCCTGTTCAAGGGAACTATCCTTACAAAATATCCAGAAATAAAACTAAGGAACCCCAAATTAAAAAGAATTAACACTTGAAAACAACAAAATAAATAAAAACTAACTAGCAATATTAAGGCTAATTATTACAGACCCAAACAAAAAAGAAATTTTAAAATCTAACATAACAAAAACTAAACATCTTAACAAATCAAACTAAAATAACTAGTCCAAACATCACGAAAACAGTACCATAAACATCAAAGCACCAAAGTACAAAGGAAATTCTAAATCACCCCCACCTTATACTTAAAATAGGACACATCCCAGTGGAAGATATCACAATAAAAAAGAGATGGGTCTAAAAGTAAGTCTCTATTCATTCTCTTATGAACCTGTCAAACTCGAATTACACTAGCTATATGAATCCACAGTTGTACCTGTACGTCTTGTGGTCTCTCTTTTTTTCTCATGGAGGAATAAATCACTACACTAATGTTTATCGGGGTGTCAGTTATCAAAGCATAAATAATACATACCCGATAATATGAAGATTTTAGTGTAATAGATGCACAAATGAGACAATTCCAAACAATCTTTAACCAAAACATGACCTCTCTATTCAAATGGCCTAAAGGAAAGTTAGCATAAATATGCCTCTCCTAGTGAATGGCCCATTTTACAGTGCACATGTGACTATACAAAGTTTGGCTAATGTCTCTATCTAGTGACTGGATATATAGAATCCTCAATGCATTCTGATCAGCGTCAGGTGTATTTTGCCCCTATTTATCATCTCAACATCAAGTTAAGAAATATGATCCTAGAGACATATTTTCCCCTCATATTTAGGTTCCAATTTCCACAAAACTCACACAAAAAATTCCACGTTATAGTCACTTTGATCCTCATGTATGAATTTTATGTGGAGCTTGCAAATTCGGGCCATGATTTTGGGAACCTTCGTAGCCACTTACTATCTATAACCTATTAATTAGAAAAATACTTGCTTGTCTAGTTACGCTTGTACCATCTTTTCCTGTCCTCCTCTATCCACAGGCCATATTTCATATGCTTAACTTTAGATCCTGCAATGGCAAGTGGGGTTTCCCGAGCATTTATAGCCTACTTTTGGATTGATCTAGAAAGCCCTTCTCCAATTGATCATGTTTTGATTTTTTTGAGGCATAATACCTGTCATGAATGAGGTAGAATCAATTAGTGCAGCCAATTAATGATAACTATCATATGTTGGGGGTGGTGAAGACACCCTACACATAATTAGTATCTCACACATGTATCATGCTTTGAGGTACTCAGACTCACCTTACTTACAATTCATAAATAAGGTCACCGATTTTCAAGATCAATCCAAATTTTCAATTAGTCACAATTGCTACTTCTCTGCTCATGGTGAAGTTTGTCACTTGCAAGACTTAACCTACACTTTATTCTATCTAATAAAACCAACAACTAATTACACTAGTCATGAAATGGTCAAACTACTTAATGACAAGAAAATTCATCAAAGTCTCATACCCATTTCAACCTTATCATGTCAACACCAATTACACAATCCCTAAAATTCAAGAATTTCAACACATATTCACTACCCATAATTCGAAAACACTATCATGGAACCATATAATGAACTTTCTTTCATCATTTTGTAATCTACCAATTAGATCAACATGTATTTCATTCAAGAAGGCATTTCCCCACAAAGTTCTACTAAGAAATTTCAATAGGAAAACTAGGAGAAAAATCACCTAAAACTTATGAAAAATAAAAGAAATACTTATTTGAAGTTATTACCCAAAGATTAGAACAAGAATTCTTGAGGAATTAGTAGTGTTTGAGAAATTTTTGAGAGAAAATAGGAAGGGTGACAATGTGAGAAGTATGTGAAGTTGAGGTATTTAAATAGCCCATTTGGGTTGGGTTGACTAGGTTTTTAAAATTTTTGGCCACCCCAAATGAGCTTCAAGTCATGAGGCTTATGAAAATTTGTTAGCCGCACGTCATGAGGCTCCTATAATGTTGGCCCAAAGCAGCCCTAAGTGGGAACAATATCTTTATCCACTAAGTTACCCTAGAAGCATTGGGTAACCCGTATATCATGCAAAGCTCTACATACCCACACTCAGCGGAAGCATTATCAAGAATAGTAGGGTAAGAAGTAGTTGACCTCACAACAGGGAATAAGTAATAAGATAATAATAAAAGAAAACACAACATCTAATACTTACTCAACATTAGTATAAAATCCTCTAAATGGTATATATTGCACTGCTAGGACAAGATCCCTACCTAACCTTAAAATAGTAAAATAAAGAATAAGTCTAATGTTTCAACTCTAGAAAATAATAAACTCAATAGGCAAACCTCGAACCAATGAGGACTGACCAATCTTCTAGCCTCTACAGAATTCTTATCTAATCAACCGTGAGTGTCTAGAAGGCTAATATGATCTGCATGGGGTTTACATATAATAGACAAAAGTATGGGTCATCACATGAGATGTTCTGAACATATGACCAGGTTCAATAAGGCTATATAATAAATAACTCATTTCTATTCAATGCATGAACAATTATATTATGCTCAACTTAAATAATCAACTTTAGTAAAGCAATAATATTGAAGTTTGACAATATCAAGTAAAAAAGCTCAATTTTCAAGGGTAATCAAATCAATTAAATAACTCAAACTCAATAGTTTTTAATAAAAGAATAAAGACTCGATTAAAAACCTTTGTTATACTTTACTTGGGAGTTTCTATAACCGACATACCTCATACCTTAGCAATGAAGTCTACATATTACCTCATATAGAGGGGCCTCCATTCCTTGCCAAAGGATATGAACCTCACTTCTCCTAGTGGATCCACTAGTTCTGTTAAAAGCACTAATTGGGTCATAAATAAATCTCTATGTTAGGCTACACAGGTTTCGGGTATTTGGGACTCTTCCCACCCTCTTGGTGATAATACTCCTTCCATAAAATACAAACACATAACTTTTACTTGCAATCTTATCGGCTAGTGAATTTTTTTTGAAACCAACTAACTAAAACCGGAATCTTTCAGCTACAACTTTACATTTTGCTAAATTAGATACACTCAGTCAATTAGACTTTTCATTAGCTTCTTTTTCTCATCTTGTAATACTAAGTATAATATTATTACTTCTCTTCAATTAGGATTAATTAGAAAAAAATAGTCAAATTAGATACTTCATAAATAAGTTATAAAAACCCATGTAAAAGTCAATAATTAATTACACCGATTCTCATCTCAAGTTTTCCTAAATAAACTTTAAAACATCAATTTGACTCATGCTTCAAGACTTCATTCGTAACTTCACCTTAACTTTCAAAATCATGCTAACTCATGAGGACTTAAAAAATTTGTCAAACATCAAGTAAATTTAATAATCTTAACTTAAATTTTTCAAGAATCATAAAGTAAGGGGATCTTAATATATTACTATAAGTAAGAACGCTAACATGCTTCCAACACTTTAAAACCATTAAGAAAAAGGTTTTTGGGAACACGGACAGAAGGATATCCTTGTTCATAGACCATATACTTGAATTGAAGCACTTTTGTAGAGGAAAATTAGTGAATAAGCTATTGTAATAAGAACTTTTATTGAAACACAAGTTTCTTGGTTGAAGAAGAATTTGGGGAAGAACTCTCTATCTAATAAATATGTGAATAATGAAGGGTTTAGAGTGTTTGGGGGTATATATATCATCATTTTTGGAGTACAAAATGACAAGTATTTTTGTAGGATTGGTAGGGAAAATACAAAACAAACCCAACTTAAAATCACAGGAAACTGATGGGATCACTTCACGAGTCAATTCACGACTCATGAAGTGTCATTCAATGACTCGTGGAGTGAATCGTGAGATAGGATTTGGCCACTAGAAAGTGGATTCTATTCCATGACTTCATACCATGAGTCGTGGTATGTCACCCTATGAGTCATTGAGTGGTTTCATAGGAACCAGACATAGAATTTAAAATTTAAGGACCACAATTTAATTTATGTAGTACTGGTCGTGAACCATCATTCATGAGTCATGGTCTTGCTCATGGAAACTTGACAAAACATGAGATATTCAGGCATCACTCCATGAGTCATTCAACGACTCATGGAGTACCACAATGTGACTCATGGACCCAACTTGTGGGCACCTGGGAGAAACATTTTAGTTTATTTAGTGCAAGGACAGGTTTAAAAGCTTGAATCAAGTATGGGACATTACAATATCTCCCCCTTGAAATTATTCATTCTCTAATGAAAGGATAAGATTAGGAAAATCAAACTACATGCTGACAGGAAGTAGATGAACTACTTAAAATGTGTCAACAACCTATCAACTTTTATTGGACTTCGACTCAACTAACAGAGATGCATAGTACAGTGAACTCATAAAATAGAACATAAATGCATAAATAGGGCTCATGTATTAATATCTCAATTGTCAATAACTCTCCTCGACTAATGCATAATTATACTTTCCGGGCTTATACAATGTTACAGGATACATGCTTATGAACTGACAAGGACAAAATATGAATAGAAAAGATTTTAATTCAAGATAGAGTAGAACTCAAAGGAAACAAATGTGGATATCTACTCATTATGTCAGCCTCTGCCTCTTATATAGCTCCCTCAACTAACTGTTTCCTCCACAGAACCTTAACTGACGCTAAGCCTTTGTTCCTCAAATACAAACCTATCTATCAAGAATCTGAAGGGGGAATTGTGCAATGTCAAACTTTCATAAATGTTGATACCCTCAACTATCACTACTAAATATGGATCTCTCAAGTATTTCCCCAGCAAGGAGATGTGGAAAAACAGGTGAACCACTGCTAACTTTACTAGTGGGTCTAAATAATAGGCTATATTTACTACCCTCCTTATAATCGAATAAGGCCCAATATACCTTGGACTAAACTTACCCTTCTTACAAAATCTCATGAATCCCTTCATAGGATACACCTTTAGAAACAACTAATCACCCTTATCAAACACTAGCTCTCTCTTTCTTGTAGTTGCAGAGGATTTCTGCCTACTTTGAGTAGTTTTCAGTCTCTCTCTAATAACTTCAACTTTCTTCATAGCATAATAAACAAACTATGGCCCTATAATAGCTACCTCACCTGGCACTAACCAACTAGATGGATATATACACCATCTCCTATATAATGCCTTAAATTAGGCCATATGAATACTCAAATGATAGTTTTTGTCATATGAAAACTCAATCAAAGGTAGGTGCTCAACCTAACTACACTTGAAATCGAGTGCACAACACGTAGCATATCCTCCAATTTCTGAATGGTTCTCTCAATATGACCATCTATCCATGGATGAAAAGTTGAACTCAAATGAACTTTGGTACCAAGACCTCTATGAAACGATCTCTAAAAACAAGATGTAAATTTAGTACCTTGATCTGAAATAATGGTCAAAGGTACACAATGCATCCTAACAATATGTTGCAAGTAGATCCGACCATACTGAATAACTATTGTGAACTAACAAGAAGTGAGAAGAGTTGTTCATTCGGTCTACTATTAACCAAATAGAATCATGCCTCTAGTACAATGGTAAGCAGGCGAGAAATTTCATATTGATCACCTCCTACTTCTATGTTGGAATATCAAACTACTGTATCTATCCTACTGGTATTTACATTCTACCTTTACTTGCTGACAATTAGGAAACTTATTAAAAAACTAGGCTATGTCCATCTTCATATCATCCCACTAGTACACTTCCTTAAGATCTCTATATATCTTTGTAGCCCTAGGGTGAACATAATACCTGGAACTATTAGCCTCTATCTAGATCCTCTCTCTCAACCCATCAATTGCTGGAACACACAGGAAATCCTTATAATGAAGAACACCATCTCTTCTTGGGATAAAACCTGGACTTTCGGCTTCTAAGCTTCACTTTTCATCTGAACTAACACTGGATCACTATCTTACTTATCCTTCACCTCGATAACAAGATACGACTTAAAAGTATTCTACATGATCACACCACCATTCTTTACACCAATCAATCTCACTCCAAGGTGTGAAATACTATGCGATAGTTGAACGGATGGTACAAAATAGTCATGTCATAATATTTCAACCACTTCAACTACCTCCTCTGACAAAGATTAAGATCTTTCTTCTCAAACACATTCTGTAAACACTTATGATCAGTGAAGACATCTACATATACCCCATACGTGTAGTGCCTTCACAACTTCAAGTAAAAATCACAACTGCCATCTCAAGATCATAAGTGGAATAATTTGTCTCATGAGTCTTAAGATGTCTAGAAGAATAAGATACCACCTTACCATGCTGCATCAACACAGAACACAAACCAACTACGAAAGCATCATAATACACTACAAAATGGTCAAAACCCTTAGGTAAAGTCAGAACCTGAGATGAAGCCAATCTAGTTTTCAAATCCTAAAAACTCTTTTCATATAAATTAGACCACTCAAACTTCACTTTCTTATGAGTCAAATGGGTTTTAATGAGCGGCTATGGAAGATAATCCCTGAAAAATCGATGATAATCCCTAGCTAGACCTAGAAAACTATGGATTTATGACAAAGAGGTTGGTCTAGGACATTTCCTAAAAAAGTCAATTTTTTGGGAATTTACCCAAATACCCTCACTAGAAATGATGTGACCAAGAAAGGCAACTGACTGGAGTCAAAAGTCAAACTTAAAAAACATAATATAAAGATGACGCTCTATAAGAATCAGGAGAACAACTCAAAGATGGTTTGCATCCTTCTTACTTATGGAATAAATTAGAATATCATCAATGAAGACAATCACAAAAAGGTCCAAGTAAGGCTTTAATTCCCTGTTTATGAGGGCTACGAAATCTGCAAGAGCATTCGTCAAACCGAAAGGCATTACCACAAAATCAAATGGCCATAATTTAACATCATGGCATGACCTAACTCACAATCATTTGCTCACTAACTTGATGGACGTCTCCTCTATATCATCATTGGGAAAATAATGCTTGAACCTTTGACCATCCACTCTATTTGGCCCTTAGTTTTCCTATAAATAATCTCAACTATGAATCAAACAACAAGAACTATTGACCAGGCTTAAAGGTCCATCCCACTGATTGCTTTTCATGCCATCTCTTTGTCTTTTTCTTGTAAAATATGGAATTTTCATAAGCATGGAGTTTAAACTCCTCAAGTTCATGAAGTTGTATCATTTTCTTCTCCCCTTCTTCTTTTGGGTAGACGTTCATCTTTTTGATGGCCCAATATGTACTATATTCCAACTCCACCTGTAAGTGGCATGCCTTCCCGAAAATAAACTAGTATGGAGATGCTCTAATGGGAATCCTCTTTGCCATTTTATATTCACACAATGCATCATAAATCTTGAGATCCCAATCCTTATGCTGAACATTTACAGTTTTTGCAAGATTTTCTTAATTTCCCTATTAGAGACCTCTATCTGCCCACTAGTTTGGGGCTGATAGGCAATGGAAACCTTATGTGTCACCTTATACTTAGTGAACAAATTTGTATACTAATTATTCATGAAGTTCATGCCTTATCGCTATTTATTGGTTGCAACATCCCAAATATAATGAAAATATGTTATTTCAAAAACTTTATCACCACATTTGCATCATTGATGGGTAGAGATGCAATCTCCACCACTTATATATGTAATCAATTGCCACAAGGATGTAATTGTTGCCATATGAATGAGGAAAGGGTCCAATAAAGTCTATAACCCACATGTCAAAGATCTTTATCTCAAGGATTTTATTCAATGACATCTCATTTCTTCTTGATCTCATTCACGAATCTCCAAGTCTAACTCTTGAAGTAGAAAGATCCAATGAATGAGCCTTGTATTTGCATTATTTTTTATCAAAAAAGTACCATATAGCTGCATGATCTGTGTAAAAAATAACTTTTGTGCCTACCAAGTAGGCTTTGAATTTGTCAAATGTGTATACTAGTGCCAACATCTCCATTTCAGTCACTGCGTAATTCACTTGAGTCACATTAAGAGTTTTTCTGGCATAGTATATGAGTGGAATATCCTATTCTCCCTCTGACCCAACATATCTCTAATTGCAATATCACTCTCATCACACATAATTTCAAGCGGGAGCTCCAAGTCATGGGCAATAAGAATAGGTGCCTCTATCAGTTTCTTTTTCAATTCTTCAAAGGCCTTGATGAAATCTTCTACAAATTAAAAGTTGATATCCTTTCCAAGTAGCTTACATATAGGCCTTGTGACTTTAGAGATGTCTTTTATAAATCTCTTGTAAAATCCCTTATGGCCCAGAAATGGCACACCCTTTTTATGGTGACAGAAGGTGCTAGCTTCTTAATCACTTCTATTTTCACACCATCCAACTCTAAGCATTTTTTTAATACCTTATGACTAAGGACAATCCTTCCCTAATAGAGAAATGGCACTTTTCCTAATTGGGTACTAGATGAACCTTCTCGCACCTCGTCAATACCCTATCTAGATTCTGCAAGAAAACTTCAAAAGAGTTAATCAAAAATTAAAATATCATCCATGAATACCTCGATGAAGTAATCCACTATATCACTAAATATTTCCATCATGAAGTGCTAAAAGGTAGCTAGCGCATGCAGAGTCTAAAGGGATATGTTCTAGAAGGAAAAGTAAAGGTGGCCATCTTTTCATCTTCAGGAGCTATTGTAATCTAATTATATCATGATTACCCATATAAAAAGGAAAAGTATTCCTATCCTGCTAGCTTTTCTAGCATCTGATCAATGAAAGGAATGTGATAGTGATCCTTGCTGGTGGCCTTACTTAATTTACGATAATCCATATAGATCCTAGCCTGTGATAGTGTGTTTACGAAGAAGTTCATTTTAACATTAGAACTACCATCATGACTCCATTTTTAGGGATGCATTGGACAAGGCTAACCCACTGGCTTTTGAGGATTTGAAATATTATACCTACATCTAGCCACTTGATGACTTATTTATGAACCACTTCTTTCATTAGCGGATTTATTCTTTGCTAGTGGTATGTTTAGGCTTATGATTATTTCCATAAGAATTTTGTGCATGCAGAAGACTGGGTTAATGCCTTGAATGTCTGAAATCTTTAATCCTATAGTTTTTTCCTCTTGCAAAATACTATCAGTATTTCTTTTACTTGCGCCTTGGATAATTCGGTAACAAGAATTACTAGTAGCGTATCATCATACCCAAGGAATGTATCCTTCAATTATCTAGGTAGTGATTTTAACTATAACTCGAGCCTTATCTATTGATAACTTGGGTGTTGACCAATGGGTCTATCCAACGGTTCAAGCTCCTTGGGGTAAGTGTATTCATAAGTTAAGCCATAAAATCATCTATATCATTTGCATCAGCATCGCCAAAGATCTCTTGGCCCATTATGACTCTCTTTAATGGGTCTCTTGAAAACAAAAGTGGAAGTTCAGATTCCACATCAATCACAGTGATTGTTGAAACTCCTCATATAGAGTGCGTAGCTTTAGAGCTTTATACACATCAAACCCTTCAAATTTATCATGAGCTGTTATGGTTAGTTTCCTAACATCAACATCAATCAATGTACATCTTGTAGCAAGGAAAGTGCATCCCATAATAAATAGGACTTCTAGGTCTAGCTCAAAATCAATGATTATATAATCCATTGGAAAAATTAAAGATCCAACTATCACAAAAACATCTTCCACTATGCCATATGGTCTATCTAGATAGAGATTAGCCATTTATAATATAACTGTAGTGGGTCTCGAGCTACCTAACCCCACCTTCTTGAATAACAAAGTAGATATGATATTTGTGCTTACTCCCAGGTCACACAGGCCATGAGCATTCATGATCTGTCTAATGATTTAATTAAACAGCTTATAGGATCTTTTAACTTTATGGATAACTTATTCTGTATATGGGAGGTGAATACCTGTGTGAGATTTACAGTGGCAGATTCTGTTAATCAGTTCTTGTTCAAAACAATATCCTTCATGCACTTAACATACATCGGGATACTAAAGGTTAATATATACCTGCTTGAGTATCCAAGAAATTTTAGTAGCATGATTCCTTGTTTTTCTTCTTCATCCTCTATTGAAATGGTGGTGGTGGTCTCATAATGGGAGCCTTCTCCTTATAATTATATTCTTTCTCAACCACTTTCCTTACCCCCTCCTCACTATTTTCTAATCCA
>JBDJHY010231220.1:0-11020 GCA_039654485.1 Withania somnifera
GTTGCCTTCCCTGTGTCTTTTTTTAACTTTTGTTGCTTCCACTTCTTTGTTGCCTAGGTGATAGATCTTATTAAATTATTTTCTGATAAAATCGAATTTGAGGCTCAAATTCTAACACTAAGTTTGTCAAATAAATCCTCACCGCTACCTTAATCCTCCTTTCTATTGCAAAAGCACTCACATAATCGTCATATTTGATCACACCTTAGCAAGAGTTGTCGTGGTGCTAGTGAACCAATTAGACAATGACCCTTGATTCTGAAATGTTCCGGCAGCAGTGTCCTTAAGTTCCTCAAATCTAATGCACCTAAAGATAGTTTAATCACAATTTCTTGATAGCGTACGCTTCTCTTTCCTCCATTATAAACCTGAGTGTAGGCTCACCATGAATATATTCCATTGGTTTTAGTTGAGTTTTTGTCATATTTTGGGCAGCTTGTTTCGGATTTAGTAATTCAGAATATGTATTTGTGAATTATAAGTAAGGTTTGTCTCTCCCACAAAGATAGGTTGGGGAGAGATGGATGCGGCCATGGCTGCCCCAAATTTCCATTTTTGTACGACTAAGTATTGAGTTTCACATTGATGGGCATTTAGGGTGTATGGTGTTCTTTTCCATGTGTATCATTTCATATCAACGTAAGAAATATTAGTGGAATTCAAATCAACTTTTCTACAACTGGATAATTTCTCCCTCAAAATCTGCCATCTACTTTTCTTTCTCTTTAATTTCTTTTAGGTTGCATCAAGAAATTTCCAAAATTAAATCATGGTAACTGATAAGTTAATAAAAACCTTACCAAGATATGAACCTTACGAAACGCTCCGTCTTCTGTGTGAGTGGTCAGCGATTGGTGCCTGCGAAACAAAGCCCAGGGTGGTCCCCGGGGTAGCTCTCCGATGCTTAAGTCAGTAAGCAGATAATCAGAGAGTTAAAAGAAATATGTAGTAAGTAATACTTTGAGCGTACCTTTTCTCCTAGTCTTACCTCTGTTTTTATAGGAGGTTTGCAGTTAAGGGAGGAGTTAATTCTTACGTGATTTCCGGCCTTGATGGTCATGGGCATTGATGGTCATGGGCATTGATGATCATGGCCGTTATAATCTTCTCCCCCCTATATTCAGGGTGGCACCTTCCACATATACATCCTCCTCATTAGTGAGTCTTTAACTGTAAAGCGGGTCTATCCTTTCCAGGCCCAAAGTGGGTCTATTCTCTTCAGGCCCAATGGAATTGGGCCAGAGTATCTGTACTTCTACAATGATGATGATAGATTTAACTGATTAAGGATATCATTTAGCATTTCATATTGTAACTCAATATTTTATAGTTAATGATGATAGATTAACTGATTAAGGATATTATTAAGCATTTCACATGGTAATAATGTAAGTCGATATTTTATGATGATATACATTAATTATTACTCTATTTGTCCTAAAATAGTTGGCAGGTTTGCTTAAAAAATTTATTCCAAAATAATTATCAAGTTATATAATCAAGAAACAAGTAGTTACGGTTTTTCAATTCTACTCGTAGTAATAAATATGAAGAGATATTATTATAACACAAAGAGAGAAGTACTAATAAAAGATGAGCAGTAAATATAAATAAATTTATTAAATTATACTCTAATTAATATTTTTTTTTAATAATTATAAAAAACTTAAACCTTTCAACTATTTTAGAACGGAGCGTGTACCCTTTTTTCATGCACTAAGTGCGCAAGGACACTTTTAGGGCTGCTATTTAGATTTTTTTTCTAGAACTCTCTCTTTTTTATCATTTGTTATGATCTTATTACCATTTAAATTTGCAATGGTAATAAGTGTTTGGAATTTGAGGTTTAAATTTGAAATTCTAATTTGAAATCATGTTTGTTTATGAAATGTGAAGAAATTTTGATTTTTGTTCAATTTTAAATTTTAAATTCTCTAAAAATTAGGATTTCAATTTCAAATTGTGATTTTAATTCTTTTAAATATAAGATTTGATTCATAATTTTATATTTTGTAAATAAAAATTTATAATTTAAAATTTAATATTAAAAAAAATTCATGGTCAATGTGAAGAGATTATATGTGCTAGTGGGGGGATTATATTAAAAAAATAGCTAGTCACTACTATTGTTAATTTATTGGATCAACGAATCATTGTAAAATTACATGCATTTAAAAGTTAGTAATAACATGTAATCGCAATGTTAGGACTGATATCATCGTTACATCGTTTCTTAGGACAAAGTTCCCTACTAGAAATTTCCTTAAATTGGGAGTTGGTGAAATCTCATGAGTGATGTAAGTTTGGATAGAATTTCAGTTATGTATGCTTTAAGAGCAATTGTGATTTGGTAGACTAGCCTTTGATTGATTAGAATTGAAATGTGGAGAATAGATAAGTTTAGCTTTCCATATCCTATTTCTAAATAAAATTTAGATTTCTAGAATTCTAGTTATGAAAGTTGTTCTGATAGGCTTGAACTGGGATGTCCGGAAATTTAAGTTGTATTTTGTTGTGAGGAAAGCTCCAATTTTAAGGGGTGCCCACTGCCAGTGACCGTCGTAGCAGTATTCTAACCGCCACAACGGTTAGGGGGTACCATGGAAGTAGTTCAATTTGGGTCGATGATCACCATAGTGGGTATCTTCCCACCGTAGTGATGATGGCATAGCGGGCGCCGGGCCACTACATTGTTGATGCACAGGTACTTCCCACTTAAGTTGTAACACCCCATACATGTTTCATACCTGAAAATCCTGACTTAGCTCAGAAAAATTAGAAAGAAGTCGCCTAGGTCCCCCTAGTTTAGTCATGACTCGTGATGGGCGAATCATGAGTATTACTGGCAACTGGTGAATACCCGTCAGAAGACATACAATCTTTCCCCATACGCCACGAGTCGTTGTACAACTCGTGAAGTAGGGACCATGAGTCATATTGTTGTCTCATGGTACCTCATCCTGAAATCCCAGCAAGAGTCTTTCATACGATGATTTATTCCATGAGTCGTGTAATGGACTTCATAATTCTTACTGCACACTTTTAAAGTGATATAAGGAGATGATAAATCAAGCCCCAAAAATCATGACTTGAACTCACGAGTCATGACTTGCAAAGTATGACTCGTGAGGTAAGTCGTCAGATCCATCCGCCAGTTTTCAGTTTTTTTTTCTCAAGGGAAATCTAGTCATTTTTTTTAGATTTTTAAAACCAAAAGCTACGTCATTTTGAAAATCCTAGGGGAGTATCAAAGGCTTTATCTACCAATTTCTCTTGTTCTCACACTCAGACATCAGAAACTCAAAGAAAAGAAACAAACAACTCCCTCTACTTTCGGGCTTAGGGTTGTATCTCAAGGACTCAAGTTTTTGACCCACAATTCAGTTCATAAATTTCAAAATCAAGTATGTGGAACTTCAACAAGGGTTTATTTCACCCTTGTGTCCAAATTTTATATTTTTCAGTCTAGTCCATGAAGTAGTGTTCGAGGATTTTATCTCAATCATGTTGTTCATGTAGAATTAGCCTTTTCAGTATATTACACATGTATAATGCATGTTTCTATGACTTTATATGTATTTTATGATTTTATATATATTTAAAATGCTAATCATTGTAGTATCACCAAATTCATGTTTAGGTTTTCATGATTTAAACCTAGTAAATGTTCAATAACGGAAATTATGATGGCTTTACAAAGATTAAGTCGCTTCAGTATTATTCAGAACATGTGTTGAATATTCATGATTTACAGCCTCAATAAAACCTAGCATGACTACTAGACTGAATTTATAGTTAAATAAATAGAGTTTAAGAGTCTATGCTCAGTCTTCTTAGTCATTGGGTTACTAATCATGACCAGTTTCAGTATTATGAGAAGTCAGGATTTCAATTTTAGGAGTAATATTTAGCACCGATTAGATTTGAATTTCAGATAATTTCAGAACTACGTGTCACCATAGGATTTAGTAGACATGCAAATCACGTCGTATACCTTTGGTCTGGTATTGTAAACCCTCCAACCGGGAAGCAGGTTGGGCTCCGTATCTGCTTAAATTTTTATGTCAGTTAAGATGTCATACCCCGAGTCTGTACCCTAAAAGGGACACGGTGCTCAAAAGTCACAAGTAACCCTAAGCTAAAGATTTATGGTTGCTATATGAATCATGAAGTATATATATATATACATACACACTTTGCGGAAGCATAATGAAATTCTGTCTTGAATAAATTAATGAAATAAAGTCAACTATAAAAATCTGAACCCAATACAACTAAGTTTAATACCATGGTGGTGTCTGAAAATCCCTAACATAATAACTAAAGAATAGATGAGACATGGCCCCAGCTAACTTATAAATCAACAACAACTGAAGTAAAAAAATGATAAGTCTAAAGTAAACTCATGGAAACTATATCCTTGAAAGATGAGGAATTACCAAAACTAGCTAGCAACATAGAGCTAGTGAACGCCTAATAGCTAAAACTGATCTTGAACACCTAAAGTTTCATCATTAAAGGATGCAGTACAAACGGAGTCAGTACATTAAATATACT
Source organism: Withania somnifera (assembly GCA_039654485.1). Classification (NCBI taxonomy): domain Eukaryota; kingdom Viridiplantae; phylum Streptophyta; class Magnoliopsida; order Solanales; family Solanaceae; genus Withania; species Withania somnifera. The sequence continues at coordinate 4,558 of JBDJHY010231220.1, forward strand.
GGTAAACACGGTAAGTAGCATAAATAACATATATAATGATACACAAAAAATATAAAAGTCTGAAGCTGATAGATTGAAGTCATGTAGAATATCATAAAAATTGGAGTATCATACTTGGAATGATACTCAAACTATAAAAGTCATGCTAAAACTTTGATAACTGAAATATATGTTGAAGGACTATAAATGTTGTGCTTAAGATAATTTAAGCATCTCATAATAGCAATAAAGTAGGGGTTTCTCTTATTTGATGTATGTTGTATGAGCTCATCATATCCAATGTAATAATCAACATTGAGAGAGTATCACTATGTTTTTCCAAGGTATAGAGATACTTGCAACATAAATTGGTTGATCATATAAGACACTTGGAGGCTAGGAACTTGGAGGTCGACCATTTGAGTAACTTGTTAAACTATGCTGGGACTAGTTTGAGGAATAATCCTTCCAGTGCTAAATAATTCTCCCATATAATACATGCATATAACTTAAGCTCATATAAACTTGAAACTTATATTTTCTTCGTTGTTCTTGAATATCATATCAAAATCTTATAATTTCTTGATACTTGAATTATATTCTTGTTCATGAATTTCATAAAAATTAATACTTAAAATATATTATGAATCATGTAAAACTTGAGCAATATTCATAAAATTTATGTAATTTAATCTAGTTCAGGTCAACATGTAAATAGTCATGGAAATCATAATTCTGATGTAAATTATGCATGAAAACGTAAAAGCAAATCAAAGACCATAAGTTATGAACATAACATAATTTAACCATAGCGCTGAACAATTCAATAAATAATCTTGAAAGTAGTTTGGACATGGAAATGAAAGGAATCCACCACTGACTAACCTGCATACCTGGCAGGATATAATACTTGAAGAAAATAGAAGAAACCTGGCGCTTGCTGGAGAAACCCTAGCATGAATGGAGAGCCTAAATATGATCTTGCCTGACTTGGGACTTGAATAAGGTAAAGAATAAAAATTTCTAGGTGTTGGGGTCTTGAGAGAGCATAAACGATATTTTATTGGTGTTTAACATTTTGACAATTACTATAAGCTCTTAGAAAAATAAACTAACAAATTGAACTGGGCAGGTCCATGAGTGGGTTTACGATTCATGATCCTATTTCATGGATCGTGAAATGGGTCGTGGTCTTGACTGATGAATTTTTTTATTTCTAGACTGGTTTTAGTGGTTTTATGATATGTGATCTCATTCACGAATAGTAGAACGAGTCGTGATCTTGGAGCCCTAAAATTTTCCAAGTTTAGACTTGTATTCCATAACCCATCTAGTCGTTCGTAGGCTGCATTGGTAGAACCTTAAATTTTTTAGCATTATTTCCACGACTCAGTCTAAGAGTCGTGAATCAATTCCATGACTCGTGGACTAGTTTCTAAAAACTTAGAAATTCACAGACTTGTATCATGATGGATTTTGCAATTAGTGGATCCATTCCATGGTCAATGGACCCCTTCATGATCTTGGTCTGAACTTCTTTTTCTATATTTTCTCTGAATAATTATCTAGTACTAGATTCTATGTATAATATATGTATAGGATATTACAATATCTCTTTCTTAGAATCATTTATCCTTGAATGAAGAATAAAACTGATATAAAAGAAAATTTTAACACTGATATTAAATTTTGAGTCTAAAACTGAGCATGCATGGGTTACGTATCTGAACTAAAGTTAAACATGGTTGAACATGAGTATCATGTCATGAATCACAAGAAAGATGGTAGGGATGATATGAGAACATAGAAAACTGGAAGGAACTTCAGGATAAAAGAACTTGGTTACCTTGAGCTATTTCGGAGCTAGAAGGAAATAAAAGAGGGTACCTGTCCATCATATCAGCTTTTGCTTCCCATGTAGAACCCTCTACGAACTGATTTCTTCGTAACACTTTGACTGAAGCAATCTCTTTATTTCTTATTTTGTGAAATTTCCTATATAAAATCTCAATTGGGACTTTTTCATAAGATATGATATCTTTAATCCCCATATTCTCAACTGGAACTATAATTGACAGGTCTCCTATGCACTTCTTTACCAAGGAAATATGGAAGACCAGATGAATGGCTGAAAACTCTGCTAGCAGATCAAGCTCATAGTCCATTTTGCCAATTCTCCTCAAAATCTAGTAAGAAATTATAAAATTGGGACTAAGCTTTCCCTTTCTTCTCAAACCCCATAACTCCTTTCATGGGAAAAACCTTTAAAAATCAGCCATTAATCTCAAACTCAAGATCTTTTCTTCTTACATCAGCATAATATTTCTGGCGACTCTAAGCTATTTTAAATTCTCCTTGATCAGTTGAACCTTCTGCATGGTCCCATGAACTGAATCTTTCCCTATTATTGCAACTTCGCCTATCTTAACCACCCATTGGGAGATCTACATTTCCTCCTATACAAAACCTCATAAGGTTCTATCTGGATATTGGAGTGGTAATTGTTATTGTAGGCAAGCTCAATCAAAGGAAAATAATCATCCCAATTACCTTTGAAGTCAATAACACAAGCTCTCAACATGTTCTCAAGAGTTTGAATTGTCCTCTCTTCCTGACCGTTTGTCTGTGGATAGGAGGTTGAGGTGGATATAAGTGCCCATACCTTTCTCGAAGTACCTCTAAAATCGATAAGTAAACTAGGTAGCTTTGTATGAGATGATGGATAAGGGAACTCCATGATATTTGAAAACATCCTCAATGTACAATCTGGCATAATCCTCAACTGCATAGTTAGCCCTGACTGGCACAAAGTGGGCAGACTTAGTCATCTTGTCCATAATTACCCAAATAAAATTGATACCGCTAGCGTTCCAAGGGATCTTGATCTGTGTCGTAGAACAAAATAGGAAAATGAAAGATATGTAAATTCTTCGAATTTGTGAGAAAATAAAGAATTCATAATAAATCAATAAAAAATTGAAACTATCGGTACACCCATAATAGCAACAACTCGATGATCGATTATTGTATCCAAGCTTGAAAGAAATTAGAAGATACACTCATTCTTAACGCCCTAAAAAAATAATAGACAATCGAAACACCATGACGTGTATTATCTACGAGTATCTACCTAAGTTGGGAATCCTCCCTTTAACACTACGCTACAAGCTTAGATGCTTTAAGCCAAAATCTTTACAAAGAGCAATATTCTAAATTCATAAAATTCTAGCTATCAATTTGAAAGACAAGCCATTTATAGAGTCTAAATTTTTGTTATTACACTTGGTCCCAAAAGTAATCCACAGTGTCAAATTTCCCCAATACTTTTGGGCCTCTTCAATTTAAGATCCAATAGTCTTCTAAGTTTTCCAATACTATTCTTCACATTTGGGTTTGCCTTATTTTGGCTCTCGATTGAATAATCTAAATCTCTATTTGGCGCGTCCATAGAATCCATATCTTGGTAATCGCTGCTAGACCATGAAGAATAGGTATAGAAAGATTGATGTTTTCTCAGGCGTTATCATCCTTCCCTTCTTTAAAAGGATTCGTCCTCGAATCGAAAAAATAACCTAACAGTTAAAGGACAACATATAAACAAATTTTCCTTATAGCATGGGGGTTAAAACAAGGGTTAGCACAAACAAAATAAGGATAAGATGATCCAAGTTAATGGGAAACCAATAAGTCAAAGCCAAGTGGTGTATACAATGGATATCAAGGCCAAAATGGTAAAAGTACCATTCCCTTCGAGTATGCACCTCAATCACATCCGACAATTTTATACTTCTATAGCAATACCAAGTATGTGCATGAACAAAATTGTATGCCAAGAAGTAACACCAATGACTAAGAAGTGTACTATTACAAGGTTCAAACAAATAGAATGTAGTAACACCTTTTGGGTAGAACCAACTAGTCATAATCAAATGATGCACACAAGGGATGCCGGGGTCAAACGGGTAATAGTATCACCCCATTAGTGCATTCATATCGCTCAAACTCACAAAAATAAAAACCCCATGGCAAGACATATGCATGAACAAGATCAAATTCCACAAAGTAGCAAGAGCAATCAACAAGTATGTCAACACAAGAGATAGAAATCGTGAGTGTTATCATATCTTATGGGCATACATCAACAATCCTTCATTTACATACAATATGGATATAACATTAACCACCATGTCATTGTATAAAAAATATAGTAGAGGAAAGGGGATAGGACCTCAAATCCATTCATGAGATACTTACATGCATAGCCACAACATAACTCTTTCAAGACACTAAGTTTGATCAAACTAAAAATCACATATGAGCACAAAATAAGTAATTTTGAGCATTTGGCGTTTTTTCTCTTCCACCAAAATTCCTTTAAAATAAAATCAAACAAGAAATAACTTTTAGTATGAAGGGTAAGGTAATTACATGCAAAAGAATCAAGAAAAAAAGTAGCATCCACCCAAGAAGTTGGGTCTCCTCTACTCATGATATCAAGAAAGTATTCATGAGACCATGCAATCAACTCAACTTGTCCAACCACAGGAGTGTGACAAGGATTGATACACAAGAAATAATCCACAAGGATGACTCATAGACTGTCATCGTGATCCAAAACATTGGGATACACAAGTTGGATCCCTTACCAAGGAAGCTCATCAACATGACGCAACATAAAAATTGAAAAGGCATTAACAAGAATAGGGTGGAGAGAAAAATCAATTACTTACAAGGACACCACCCATAAGAATATTTCATAATACCCCCAAGGGAAACTTAGAGTAGGATTTAGAAATATACCTCTATTATTAAACTGAGAGTGGGATTCTTGAACATCTATGCATTGATCACATGTTTCTTCATCTTTTATCATCAATTTGGACCTTCATATTTTGTCCATCTCTTCTTCCTTAGGATCTACCTTGGTAAGAGACCCCTCCAACTTCTTCAAAGGGCAATAGGACTCACCCTTTCTTGTCAAGCACCTATCAACACATAGGAGCTGGTTATGACTACTCCCTTGAGTTGATCCTTTTTCAATCTCCGCAAGTTGAGACTCCTAAAATAAGAGAATCTTTTGGGATTTACTTTTGAGATTCAACTCTTCACAATCCTGCAAAATATAGAAATTAGAACTAGGAAAAGTGCTAGTTCCTTTGTTAGGGCCAATTAAGGGAACCCTAGGGTTGTAGATCCCTTCTCCACCATAAACTTATGATTGTGTTCCATGGCTTGACTCCTTTGCATAAGGAGTGAATCTTCTTTTGCCTTCTCCTTTTCTTCATTTTGGAGCCTCTCTTGACATAAAAATCTCCATTCACTTGAGAGGGTAACAAGGATAGAAGCACATGCTTTCATCCTTCACACACAAGAGTGTACTTGTTGGGCCCCTTATTAATACTAGAACCCCTCCAAACTAGCCATGGTTTACCAAGAACCACATGAAAAGATAGCATTGGTACAATATTGCATAACATCTCATCTCAGTATCTACCAATGCCAAACTTCAAACTCACTTGCTTGGTCACTTTGACTTTACAATCATTATTGAGCCAAGGACACCATTTAAGTTTGTAAGGATTGGAATGAGGATAAGTTGTGAATTTCAAACTCTTTATCAAGTTGTAACTAACAAAATTCACACTACTTTTATCATCAATGACCAAGGAACATACCCGGTCAAATATCTTGCATCTTGCATGGAATAGGTTCTTGTTGGAGTCAAACTCCTCCTGATAGAGGTTTTTTATAACCTTTCCCAATTTACAAGAAAGATTTATTTCAACCTCTAGTTTCCCCAACTCTTCCCTTGATCCTTCATCAACATGCTCACTCTTAGGCTCCTCAACTTCTCTTGTAGAAACAATGATAGCGCAAGGTCCATCACGTAAGGTCTTTTTTCACCGCTTGCGAGGACATTCTTTTGACTTGCATGGCATTGAACATTAGATGGAATAGGAAAATGAGGTATGTCAAGATTACCCCCAACTCTATAATGAACACATATGGTCTTCATACCCTTCATATCAGTTAGACTCCTCACCTACAATGGTGTACTCATCACCAACATCACTAAAAATAAGATTGTGATATCGGTTCTCATGACTAGTTTGGGACAAGTGTAGGTTTGGTGGGTGAAGGGTACATGCCAAGATGTATGTGATACTCTTTGTGCAGTCTTATGGGTCAAGGATTGGGTTACCACAAAGGAGTGAGACCTTTGTATTGGGAGGTGTGGTTATGGTGAATAAGGGGAATAAACTTGGTTCACTAGGGGCGAATGGTCAAGTATTTGGAATATGGGGTTTAGGTAGGTTTGGGGTTGTTTATGAGTATCAAAAGAATAATTTCTCCTTACATTACCTCACCTTCTTAGCTCTAACCAACCAATATCTGTAGGCATTAAGAATGATCTCCTTATACCTTCTGAGCCCCTCTTAGATCCCATTTACCCTTGTTTTCTAATTGTCACCCATACCTTCAT
>JBDJHY010231231.1:0-11020 GCA_039654485.1 Withania somnifera
CTATGTTTTGTTTATCTCCATTGTAGTTCGGAGATACTTGATACTATATTCATTTCCGTTTTATGATTCTATACTTAGTGGTTCGTTTGACACTGATAAGGGATTTTGGGTAGTTATTCTTTTCTTAATTAATTCCGCAACTTTTATTATTTTCATATTACTTTTGATATTTTTCTGCATTGAATGTAGTAGTCCTCCGCTTCGGCTACGGGGTTGGTTCTCCTACTGGTGGTATAGTAGGTGTCATCATGATCCGCAAAATTAGGTCATGACATGAACCTCGTGATATAAAGGTCGCATCTCATCCCGAATGGAAGTAAGACTACTCATTCTAGCTAATATCCTACTCAAAGCATTAGCTACAACATTTGTTTTTCCAGAGTGGTAAAGAATAGTCATATGATACATAATCCTTTAGCAAATCAACCCACTGTCCCTGCCTCAAGTTCAGATCCTTCTGACTGAATATATAATGAAGACTACGGTGATTAATGAAAAAGTCACAATGAACCCCGTATAAGTAATGGCGCCATAATTTCAACACAAACACCACGACCGCCAACTCAAGATCATTCGTAGGGTATTTTTTCTCATGAGTCTTCAACTGTCTGAAAGAATAAGTGATAACCTAACCCTTTTGCATCAATACACCACCCAAACACACTCGAGAAATATCACAACAAACGGTGAAAGGCTCACCCTCTATAGGCTAGGTCAATACTGGGGCTGAAGTCAATAAGGCCTTAAGCCTTTGAAAGCTCTTTCGCACTCATCCGACCACTGAGAAGAAACATTTTTTTGAGTCAACCGAGTCAATAACAACGGAAGAAAACCTCTAAATAAATATGTGGTAATACCCTGCCAAGCCAACAGAACTACAAATCTCTATAGGGGATGGATCATGAACTACCTAGTCCAACCATGAACTACCTCAATCTTGGATGGATCAACTATGATACCCTCCTTAGACACTATGCGTCCTAAAAATGATATTGATCTAAGCCAAAACTCGCACTTTGTGAATTTTGCATAAAACTGCTCCTCTCAATGCTAGAGCACTAACCTCAAATATTGAACATGATCTGCCTCACTCCACAAATAGACAAAAATGTCATGAATAGAAATAATAATAAAGGAGTCCAATAAGGATGAAACACTCCATTAATCAACTCCATGAATGCCCAGGGAAATTAGTCAACCCAAATGACATAACCAGAAACTTATAATGCCCACAGCGGGTAGGAAAAGATGTCTTAGGGACATCTGACACCCTAATCCTCCGCTGATGATAGCTAGACCTCAAATTAATCTTTAAAAACACCAAAGCACCCAGTAGTTGATCAAATAAATCATCAGTCCTAGGAAGTAGGTACTTATTCTTGATGTTAATCCTGTTAAGTTGTCTATAATTGATGTACATCCTCATAGACTTGTCCTTCTTCTTTATGAAAAATGCAGGAGCAACCTACGGAGGTACACTTGGTCTAAGAACCCATTTTTAAGAAAATCCTAAAGCTGCTCCTTTAATTCCTTTAACTCAGTCATATGGTATAGAGAAATAGAAATAGGATTAGTGTCTGGCTCCATATCAATAGCAAAAATAATGTACCTATCAGGGGGGAACATATGGAAGATAAAAAAGAAAGACATAAAAAACTCACACATTAATGGTACGGATTACAATGGGAGAGTATCAACACTGGTATCTCAAACGAGAGCCGAATAGGAGAGAAAACCTCTACCATAGATACATCATAGGATTAGTGTACCTGATCCACTAATAAAGAATCTCCTACGACTATAGTAATATGCAAGGAGCTGATAGGGAATCCATCATCATATGGAGTCCAACAACATATGTAGACACATGCAAGCATATAGGCCCCGGATAAAATATCACAAAAATAGGTCAATGGCTTACTGGAACAATACCTATAATCAGATCTAATAAAACAAAAAAATAGCAACATCGCCGATTGCGGCGAACTCAAGAAACCCAAACGACCATTATGACCTAGCCATATAAACATATTACACTGTCGTAACCATCACATTGTAAAAACGAACCCATCCAATTTTTCCTCGCCTCATACTCACTAGGTGGAGTAAGTCAAATATCCTTCATACAAGTATTGAAAATAGCCATACCACCTTGAAACTCAATATATAAGAAAAATTCATAAGTTACCGTACTTGTTGATGTACTCACTTCGGTAACTGTAGTAAGACTTATAACCTCGGTTAGGGATACACCATTCTCATAATATACTAATTAGTCCATCCTTGATATGTCGAACTGCAATGTCTAAGGTTATCATAATACCACCTGATCACTCCCTTTGTTACACAATTCGTATTAGTCAAAATACTTTTGATTTGGGATGCCACATTTGTGCTCTTTCTATTGACGAATAACTGACTGAAGAAAAAAAGATGTACACAAAGTCCTCCAAACATTTCATTCTATCTTTAAATACAAGTATCCTCAATATGCGTAGCACAATGCCCTTGCTCAATCGATTAGCGAATCACAAAACAATCCAAGTCTAGATAATATCCTTTACATAAGTCTTCTTTTTCTTCTTTAATACCAAGCCGCACATCAAAGCCACATGATGAAACCCCAACCGTAGGCGGTATATCCAAGAGTAGACTGGGATCTAGTACCCCAAAAAAATAAGCAACGCATGATAAGAGTGAAAGAATAATGAGAACAATTTCCTAAAGATTTTGTAGCCTCTCAAATATAAGTGAAGACGTCTTCGAACTGATCCATGATACTCTACTAAAACTTGTTTGTACACATGTGAGACCTATTGAACCTAAAGATCTGATACCACCTTATCATGACTTAAAATACCAAGTCATGATGACGCCTGCCTAAACCAACCTTGTCATGACTCAAAATTTCAAGTCATGATAGCACCTGCCTAGACACACCTAGACAATTAAGCTTGTACGAATCCCTAAGGGTGAATACGAAAGTAATAAATCAATGGAAATAAAAGAAAGTACAAGGTTAAAATTTATCTATAAACCATCCAGAAACTAGTGTCACAATATACAAACCTCTAATAAAATTAATACATAGCTTAAGGAAATACATAGTCTTAATATATCATACTCTCAAAATGGATTAAAAACATGAAATAAAAAGAGTTTGAGCATTTTCTGGATGACAAACACCTACCTCGACTCTCAGATCTCAAAGCCTCGCAACTGATCGGATGGGAAATGATCATGTTGCTCCGGATGTTGAACCTACACAAGTGTAGTAAGTAAGGGAATAACTGTCAAATAAACAATGGGTGCTCAGCAAGTATACCTGGATCAACACTAAAAAATAACGAGATTCACCAACAACTCTGATAATCTCAACCACAATCCTCCAGACTAATAGCCAAAAATTAGATCATAGCCAATAATTCATCATGAAAAGTAAATAACAGATACAAGGCGTAAGGATGGTAGTGATATTAAGTACTAGAACAGAACTAAAAATGAAACCTCAAATCAGAGTATCACTAATAACTCTATCCATTTCCATACCAAGCTAATGTCAACAATCCAGTACCAATCAACTCAGTGATGTACCAATGCTCAATGATCTACTCACTTTATATTAACAAAGTCCGTTCGGTGGAATAATTTCTTAGATGTATTACCGCATCCCCTAACCCTAAATTCGAGGCATTTTAGTCAATTCAACAAGTGTATCAACAATTAATCTAAGTCTTACCAGGTTAGTATCACATCATTATCCCATTTGGAGTCAAACCTCCCTTTTCGAGTCCATCTCATCCCTCACAGGGTAGACCCTGATCATCTTACTATGGCCTCTTAAGCAGAGTCTATGATGCCTCGTTGGTTTCCATGTCATAATTCTGATTGCGGTAGGAAGGGTACATCCAACGTAACCAAGATTTGGACTCATGAAGTGGATGCTAAATAGAATAGTCAGGTAATTAAAAGAACGATACTCGGGTCTAGTATCCATCCCAATCTCTAACTCATAAGTCTACCCGCGGTAGGAAGGGTACATCTGATGCAGCCGAGGGATAGACTTGTATGATAGATTCTAAAATGATTAGACTATTACCAATGTCGTAATCAGTTCTAGCAAAAATGTCAGTCCCTACCTTACAAGTCCATTCTCGGTAGGAAGGGTACACCCAACGCAATCAAAAGTTGGAATCATACGATAGGTTTTGAGATGTTCATACCAACATCAATACAGTCTCATTCATAACCATCAAGTCACCCTACATCAATAATAACGACATTGTTGTTCTCTTCTTATCATTTTCTAATATCTTCATTTCCAATACAAGGCATATATAAATCAATATCACTACCATAATTAACTCACAGTACACAACTTCCACTATCTGGGTATGGCCAAGACCCACGGGATTAGCTAAGGCATGTATTACCTGTCACCTCAGGCACCACTGGTAAGATCAGGTCATTTAATCAGATCAAATATAATCAAAAAGATCTAGATAAATCTTTCACCTCAAACTAGCAAAGACGGGCCCATAGGGGCTAGCTAGGCCATGTACTACCAGTCACCTCAGACTCTGATGGTAAGATCAGGCTATTTAGTCTCATTAAATAAACTAGTAAGACTTAGACAATTTCATCACCTCAGACTCGAATAAAAAAACGGCGTGAATCATCACCTCTACCCTTGGTTGGTACGATTGGTACCATGGTATCATCATCACTCATAAATCCAAATTCAAGTGCCAAAATCCAAAAATAGTAAAATTGCCAAAAGTATAAGGTAATGTGGCACAATAAATAGTGAATAAATTGACAAGCCCCCAAGCGGGAAAAATAATCAATCACAATATTAAAGCAAGGAAAAGAAAGCTCCCACGCGGGCAAACAATCAACCATATCATGGGATTATGAGAAATATAGCTACACAGATATAAATATCAATCACATATATATCAACACAAAAACTTCACGAAAGCCTCTCATGGTCACAATATCAAGTAGGGAACCGATGGAATATGAGATAACGACTCGGGCACCACAAGGCCATATCAATCCTTACTCAACAAGGATAGCTATTTTAAATAATCAATTACCCATTTTATTATTTAGTTTTAACCTAACATGTTTGACTCTAGTTCCCGTGTGACATTCGATTTACTATAGAGATACCCCTAATAGATCTCCATTACTCCCAATTACGAGAAGTCAATATACAATATGAACTCTACAAAGTTTTGAAAAAAAAATCATGCCTCCAGTTGCCTTAAATGGGCCTTTCCTTCATGCCAGGTGCTCTCCTATACAATATCTAATCAAGCATGAGATATACATGAGAAAATACGAAGTTTGATACCCATATCAATATTTTAGAATTTGGGCCCAATATCGACCCCAAAAATCAAAAATCGAGGTTCTAAAGAATTTTTAATTTTTTATAGAAAAATAGTTTTCCATGTATCAAGGATCATAACTATGAAATTTTATCTAAATCGTAGTAAGAATTGACCCTCAAAAGTGAAAAAGATAATATTAAGGTTTTTACAAAATCCCCAATTGTTAGACCATGAAATAATCAATTTTATATGCTAAAATTAAAGCATTATTAATGGGTAATCAAAGACTTAGCGTTTTAAAAACTTACTCGAGTGGTTAACCTTGATAACTACCCTCAAAAATATCCCTCGATGAGCTCTCAAAATCAAAATGGTGAAAATGGAAAGATGAGCTTGTGAACGGTGATTTATTCACTACCAGCTGATTCACCGCATTTTTGATGCGTAAATATAGTTGATTTCCCAGATTCCCTTCGCATACGCGGTCTATTGACTGCATTCGTGGTGTCTTAAAAAAACACTCACTGCGCTTGCGGAGAAGGAACTGGGGCTGCACCAGAACTAAAATAACTGTAATCTCACATGAAAACTAATCTCTGATAGGACCTTCAGGATTCTTTTGGAACTTCGTGCTAAAAAATCATGTATTCTACCCTATTAAATTTGATGTTCCGGAATCAATGGAACTATTAAAATGTGAATCCGAGGCCTTCTTGGTCCAATACCCTCCAAGGTTACTAATAATGAAAACTTTACTCAAAAAGGTGATTTTGCACTCATAACTTTCAAAAAATATTTTGAACCTTCTCCTTACCCAAACATGATCTTTCGAATACAACAGAATTGATGGAATTCAAATACGAGCATCCACTGAACAAATATTTACCAAAGTTAAACTTTGATCTTAAAACTTAACTTTACCCTGTTTAATGAGCTAAAATCAATATGGAAGACCTAAAACTGAAAAAAAAAATCCTCTCAGGCCTATCTTGACATTCTGGAGCTGGAGGAACTGACAAAATTTCTTTTTGGGACTTGGAACTCCAAGTGAGGTTTAAAGCCACCTTTTTCAATACAAAAGCTCCCAAAAATTGAAAAATTCTCAAAGATCATAATTTTTTAGCTCCAATATCAAACCTAACATTATATACTGAACAAATAAGAATTGGGGCAACTCTCGAAAAGGGTAAAACGATAATATTTACAGAAGAGCCAAAAATGACCTTCGGGGTCATTACACTTATCCTATATAGTCATATAATGTCTTATGATAAAAAGGCCAGAGAACTATCAAAACAATACAAACGATAAGAAATGAACTAATACTTATGAGATAAATAAAGATATATGTTGATAGCCTTATGGCTGCTACTATATCCGGTATTACACCAATTTTTAATAAATGAGTGATGTCAATAAGACTCCTTGATTATATGCATATATCAAGGTAATGCAATAAAACTTGAAAATATATATTGTTTGATGGTATGGGTGCGGCACCAGCACACTAACTGTTAATAATAAAATGAAAAAATAAATTAATTAATCTAATGTACCTTCTCAAGAATATGTACTTCTCAAAAGAGTTTGATGTAGAGGCTTGAGTCGTCTGATATGATTGGTTGTTATTTGATTTCTATCATGTTGTTATGGTATTGTATCTTGACATTATCTGTTATATGACATTGTTGCTCTAATTCGTAATTGATTTTATTATCATTGTTGTGAAAATATTATTTTCTATTCTGAATTAGTAGATGATATGCACTCAGTACATGTGTCCTCGTATAGACCCTTTACTTGTATTTCTTTTGTTGTTTTATTGAGTGAAGCGAGTGTTCCACCGACGCAATCTCACTCTCCCATTTAGCTCAGCTTCTGTTGCTCCAGATTCAAGGTAAGCTTCACCTTCTAACTTGCAATGGATTTACTCTGAGTTGACTATTGCCTATTATTCAGGCAGGCAAACACTGGATATAGTTTTAGGATAATTTAGATTTTCTCAACTTGTGATTTTATCCACCTAGATATCCTTGGATGTGTTGACTCAAGTTTTGAGCGATGTAATAAATAGTATGTTGCTTTTTATTCCGCATTTAGTAGTTACTTTGGTATTGAATAAATTTGTGTCATTATAAGTTTGGTAGTTAAAATAAACCGATTTGGGATATTGATTTGCCCTCTGAATGCGTAGTCGCGTGATTAATCAATGAACTAAGGGAGAAAATAAGTTGGTGCCATTCACGACCCGTTTTAGGTCATGACAACTTTAAATAAAAATATAATTAAATTTCTATTCAATTAGTAATATTTTGATGCAGAAAATTAAAATTAAATTAAATAATTTAATTAGAAACAGAGAACGTGGAATCATATTAAATGATGAACTATTATTAACGTGAGCCTTGGAAAGAATTTGATTTCAGAATCTTTTCACCTCCTAGATTTATTGCTACCATGTATTTAGTACGAATATTTTGTTTTCCTTGTCCGTATGTCTTCTTTTTATGCACAAATTCATCTGTAATACCTATTGAATTACCTTATATGCTGTTGAAATTACATATATACCCAAATAAGTTTCTTATACGTGACCAGCTTGTATATAAACTAAACTAAAAGATTGGTAAATCAATAATGTGATATATAAGCAGAAACATTAGAAGAAGAAACATTACGTAGATGAAAGATAAAGATTTAATAGTGAGTTCATTTCTGCTTTATTTATGAAGTTTTATACTTTTTTCTACCTAAATTCCTATCAAGAAACACTCTATCTACGGTTATTTACTATATAAAATAATATTTCTTTTATAAATATTTTTCAATAAGAAGCTGAAGACAAGGCTAAGCGTATTTTATTTGGCTACTTTAAGAATAAATTTAACATTAAAAATTAAAGAGGTAAATAAGAGAGAGTCTATTAATTGAATTAGAAAGAAGAGAGGCTTGAATATGAATGTAGAGGTGCAATTAGAAAATTATAATGACTGCTTTCTAAGGCAAGACAATATCATGTACAATATTATATTATGCTCATAATTTTTATTTTGGTAAAATCGTATACCTCTTAGATTTGTGCCAACTGAAAATAGGACTACAAAATTATCCTTATAAAGTCATAATATTTATGGATAAAAATATAACATATTAATTTTAATTAATTAAATATTAAAGAATAAAAATTTTGTAGTATTGTTGTTTAAAAAGGTAAACTGTGTTTTTTCTTCAAGTCATAACATCTCATGATAAATTAATTCTTTTCTACTACTCTTAACATCTCATTATAAATATGTCATTTGATTAAAATGTTTCACAATTTCTTGAGTCTTCTTCTCCATCATCTTTAGTTTCTAATTGTAGCTTATGCTTCCGTATTTTTTAGGTTTCACTTTCTATATTAATATTTGTTTCATAGACCATGCTGTATTTTTTTTTTCTCTGCAATAAGTCTTCTCCTCCTCCTCCTCCTCCTCCTCCTCCTTTTTTTTTTTTACTTTTATAATACTCATGTAGTTGAAGTAAGGTTCCATGGCTTTTGGAGGCATATCCATTGATCATGATGCGATTCAATTTATGCATCAAATTAGTTTTTATTTCTCGTGAATAATAGTTAATTTTGTGAGATAAATACTTTTGTTACATGCAGTTTATATAAGTCCTGGTATATATTTATTTTTAAATTAAAGAATTATATATGTGGGTAAAGTAGTGTCAAATTTGCAGGACTTTTAAACATCAACTCATGAGTTATTAATTTATTTATTTTTTTTTGCATTTTTTATTTTTGTTTCAGATCACAGAGAAATTTCAATACTGTATGTACTATTTATCATTGATCATTTCCAATATAAATTTATAAATATTTTGAAACAAACGTGTCGAGAGACTAGTAAATAATAAAAGAAGGTGAGCTTACTTTTTTATTTTCGTGTCCGAGTTAGCCGTAAGAAGAAAAAAATTACAATAAGAATATTTCTTTCTTTAATGAGACTCAATCGACTTTCAATAAATTACAATATCTACTTTTTAACAATATAATCATATCGATATGAAATAACCCTAAGTTCTAGATGAATGAGATCGATGTGAATCGAGCTCTATATTTGAGTGAATCTAACTATTGGTGAATATTGAAGTGAATGAAAAATGCTTGAAATGACAAATGATGTAATATATACATCCACATCTCTATCAAAGAAAGAATAATGTGTCAAGTTGCAGGCTTCCCTTTTTAAGAGTTGAATATGAAAAACTGTTTAACCTTTTTGAGGAGAAAATGTGCGTGGATGAATGATAAGAGTTACTCATGACTTTATCCATGCCAAATAGACACATTTATATACACCTCCATCAATTATAACTTGAACCACAATTTCATATAAAAGGTTAAATCTCTAGTCCAAAAATTAAAAAGAGAAAGAAAAGATACATCACTTGATGAGTTCGACGATTTGTATGTATATAAGTGTGCGCACACTGCACCAGTGTAAATGAATTACATCTAATTTTGAGTTCGTTTCGACCTTCAAGAATTATTCATCGGTCATGTTGAAACTCTTAATAGGAGATACGCTTATGCGAATTTTTGATGTTGTAATTTCTGCTTCTAAGTTTTTTTTCACATGCTCGGGGGAAGCTATGGTGGCGCTAGCATGATCTGTCAAACATTCTTCTACCAGAAATTATAATTAAATATTACTGGATATAAATATATCATTTTAAACCTCCTATGACACAATGGAAAGCAATAGCTTAGTGGTCAAGATGTCTGAGAAAACTACAAAGCCTCCTAGACACAGGGATGGCCAGGTTCGATAATACCTTCTAGTTTTTGCTTTAAAACTAAATCTAATTATCTGTTGAAGGACTTCTTACAAGTGATAAAAATTTATTTCAACAAAAATGTCCGCGTACGTGTTTTACATATGTATGTATATTGTATAAATAATTATATAATCTACCAATATTATATAAATAATACATAACTGAATATAATTGTTATACATATGTATGTATATTATATAAATAATTATATAATCTATCAATATTATATAAATAATACATAACTGCATATAATGTATAACTATGTATAAGAGATGTCTATACAATCATATACATTGTTTCTACAACATTTATAATAGTAAAAGTTCATGTTCCTCAACATCCACAAATATTTACTTTATTTTATAGCCTTCCAGTTTTTGCTTTAAAACTGAGCTTAATTATCTCTTGAAGGGTTTCTTATGTAATTGTACGAGTGACAAAAATATTTCAACAATAATGTCCATATGTATATGTAATATATATGTAATTTATGTATATTATATAAATCCCTATTTAATATATTAATATTGTACAAATATTATACAACCGTGCATATAATATATAATCATGCATCATACATGCATATACGACCATATACATTGTTTATAAAATATGTATACAGAGCAAAAGCTTATTTTAATTGAATTCTGACTAGTTTAAATTTTCTTTAAATAATCCAAGTTTTAACCTCTCGATTTTTGAGTCTTTTAATACAATATTCACTCAAAAATTCATGTTTTGAGAAAATACAAATTTTAAAATATGAGTATTGTAGCTCTCCAATGGAGGATTACAACTAACATTAGCTCAAATCTGTCTCCTAACAACACAAAATTTTAGATTTGAACTTTTCT
>JBDJHY010231251.1:0-11019 GCA_039654485.1 Withania somnifera
TAAGATGAAGGATGGCATGGTACTGTATAATAACCTTTTCATAACTACGGAAGGTCACATTAGCATGAGGCATGAGTGCAAGCAGCTAATATATTTGGGAACAACTAACTTAGCTAAAATAAATCTGAACATACTATCTTAGCATGTAAGGGACCACACTTGTGAACATAAATGTACAATCATGAAGGGTCCTATTTAGCTATAAGAAAGTGTATGAGCACAAGTTGTGAGTGAAAGAAACTAATATAGGCATCCTATATGCATGGATCATATAATCAATTCTAATAATATTCTAAGGGAAGAATCAAGAGCACAAGACAAATAGACCTTTTTCATAAGAACTACTAACATAGTCTGCGTATCTTGACCATCTTGTCTAGGCTCAAATGATACAACCACTTAATATGAAGATGATTCCTGAAATTAAATAGCTATTACGGTTAGGGATAACTTAGTTTAGGAGTAAGCACTCAAATAAGTTACTTATGACATAAATGCTACATAAGGAATTGCATGTACTTGTATAGACATGGAATTCAAGGAGTAAAACTAGAAGGAAAGAGGGAAAATTTACTAGATTTGTTAGTATGATTTCTAAACTAACTTCTTGTGCTGTATGGAACTGATTCATACTGAGAGTTTAGGACTTAACTGAAGTGCTCGAGTTGGAACTATGTAATATAGTACACGAGCATCTAAGATAGGAAACAAGAATAAAACTACTAATCCTCAAAAAAATGCCACTATTAACTCTCAAGATTACCAATACTTCACTTGCTGCAACTTTTAGTTCTACAAATGATACATTATTTAAGGTTGATAAGGGCTAAGCAAAGCTATATGATGCTACTCTATTCAAGCCTAACTCAGAGGTACACGTTTCTACTAATAAGGTAATCATGTTAGTCTAGACCAATAATTCCATATTCTATATCCACAAAACATTACTTCTTCTCTCTCAGATTATCAATCTCTAGCTCCAATCAATGAGTCACTAGCAACACATTACAATTATCCACACATTTACCAACACAATAATCAAGCTTATAACTATGGTCACTTCATGTCTTTCTTGAAACTAATGAAACTAGGTATCACTATAATCAATAATCTTATCTTCTTATTACACACAACTTGAACTGAGCTCATACTTCATCCAAAGCTAACAACTTAGGGGGAACAAACATACCGAAGCTGCTACTAACTTGTGTCCAGTATCTTCTATCTTAGATTTCTATTTACCTTCTTTCACTACCTTTTGCCCCGTCATAAATGGAATTACTGAAGGAAATAAGGTGTTAAATTACAGAAGTTATGGATAAAGATCTAACTTTGGACTATAAATATTGAGCCTAAAATGAGCATCATTAGTAAAAAAAAATACTGTTCAATCTAGACTGATATTTATGGCGACCTTGAAACTCAAGTTGGGTGTTTGAGATTTATAGTATAATTGGTACGAGTACTTTATACCCTGAGCATATAATGCGTGCAAAGTAGTTTGTCTTGAGCATAATCATGACATAAATGTCCCTCAGCATCACAAATGGATATATATAGGACTTGGAGTGGAGAGAATCATAAGTGCGAACTATTAAAAAAAATATGATATGAGAATATACATGGAATATTATGGTTCCATTAGCCACTTAGGGACTATTCTTAGGCATGAGTCCATAGGATTTTTCATACTGAGAGGCGTGAATGTGAATATTATATAACTGAATATCGAGACATGGAGGGGTCTAAAAATCAAAGTCATAATATAGGTTATATAACTAGAATATAATATAGGTTGGATTTTGAATCATATTGGAAACTCTATAGTTGATATCATAAGCTAATTGGATATCTATGTCATGACTATGACTATGTAGCTAAGGTATAAGTTTGATGTTTGAGTTATATTAAGAATTTCATAACTAATTTTATGAGTTACCTGAGTTTTTTAGTCATGGTTAGGTCTGAGATCGTTATATGGAATGATTATCCTTAAATTCTAGGAACTGAACAAGGATGTGGATCTTCATTAGGTGCATGAACCATATATACAGGAATGCCGAAAACATGTAATACATGAATAGAGTATTATCCGAATGAGGCACAAGGGATATATTTGAGTAAGAATAGGTAACTGTATAATCATAGTGAATGTGCATTTTTGAGTAAGAAGACTCAACTTGGTTATAAAACTCACCATCTCCCCTTTAGATCAATATTTGAAAATTCTAAGTTTAAGGACTTTCTCTCTAGATTGGGCTACAATCCACCAACTCTACAGGGTAAGTCAATCACTATACATTTGAATGCTAAAATTTTCCTTTAAGGACTATAAAAATAGATTCTTAAATTCTTGATAAAACTGCTTATTAAACATGTTGACACTATTTTTACCCTCCCCTATTATATTAATTATTAAGCTTCTAATTCTTAATTATAAAGGTTATTTTTGAAAAAATAAATACATATCGATATATATGATGTATGTGTGGTTGTGTATTATTTAAAAAATAATAATCAAAGGGTGTTTCTTCGAATTTGAGACAAATATGATTAAATTGTCTATTTTGCAAAATCTATTGAAATCAGGTCAAATTAATAACTTTTATTAAAATGAATTTATTTGCAAAGATAATTTTCAATTGTTTGAACTAAAATCTCGATTAATTAATTAAGTCAATTCATCATAGTTAGCTTTATTATTAGTTAATTTAGCTTTTAGTGAAATTATATTTTTAATCAAAATCAGTCCATTTGAACCATCGTTGAGCCTTGTTACCCGGCCCACTTAACATATTTCCCTTCAGCTTTACATACATACATACGTACATATACTACACCTTCCATGCGCGAGAAAGAACTCAAAGAAGCCCTCACGCATTTTCACTCTCTCTCTCTTCGACTTATCTTCAACAGACGAGCTTCAACGCTCCATCTCATATCCATATAAGCCCCGTCAAGTGTCTACCAAATGGTCTCATAATCTCCTCCAAATGATTCCCTAAGATCTGTCCAGGTTAACATTGTATTTTCCCGTCAAGTTCCCTCCTTATCAGTACAAATTAGCGAGCTGGAGATTTGTAGAAGCTCCTGGAAGTTTCTTTAACAGTAATATTCCTTATCTATCCCTAATTTCCGCTAAGCCGTACTATAGGTGTTTGTTTCTGAGTGGTGATTGTTGACAATCCAGTTTGAATTTCAAATCCCCCAAGTTTCCCCCCTTATTTTCATGCCCTAATTTGTTCTATAAATAGCCCTCACCTCTTCATTGTGAAGGCAACAGTAAGTAGTATAGAACAGTAGAAAATAGGGAGAGTTTTAGGGTTCTAAATAAGGGAAGTGTTTTTGGGGCGGCTGGGGTTTTTTTCTAGATAACAAATGGAAGATAAAGATTTAGTTTTAATTTTTGATTTCTTCCATGATTATTTAAGTTTCATATATATTATAACTAGACGAGGTAAATTTGAGTGCCCTCTAACTCCCACGACATTTCTTCGAAGGGGCATTCCTTGTGTCTAACGGGGATATAGAGGTTTGATAGGTTTTTCTTGTGATACGCTTTTCAAAACTGTGGTAATACCCATCCTCGGCTCGTAGTGCCTAGTTTTAAACACACCTAAAGGTAAAAAAAATCATCTTTATTTATTATTTGAACTTATTTAATGAATCTTAGTATATGGTTGACTGTTGGTTGCTGTTTTAAGTGTATGTTTGTGTGTTGAAATGGTAGTATGTTTTGGAGTAGAACCTACTGGTT
Source organism: Withania somnifera (assembly GCA_039654485.1). Lineage (NCBI taxonomy): Eukaryota > Viridiplantae > Streptophyta > Magnoliopsida > Solanales > Solanaceae > Withania > Withania somnifera. Next base: position 3,758 of record JBDJHY010231251.1, read on the forward strand.
TGCAAGCTGTAGCTGGTAAAAGGACCTTAGAAATCAATTTTCAGCTACTGTGGAATTATGTTCCATTTTGTGTTGGTATATCCACCCTAATTGTAGTATGATTGAATATTCCCTCCAAAATGAAGTTCTTAAATATAGGTTTTGTGGCTTCCTGGAAAGTGCTAAGGTAAAACACCCTCATTGATTTCTCTGTGTGAACCTGTTTGATATCACTATTTCCATCAAGCTGATGTGCCTGTTTATGAGAATTTTGGTCAACATTAGCATATGTCTGTAGAATTTGAGATCACGCTAAGAGTGGAAACTTTGAGGTTATTAACCTATTGTTCTCTGTTTGTGTTAGTTGGTTGCATTTAAAAAACAAAAGCATATTCATGTCAAAATCTGTAATATATCTTTGAAGGTGTCTCAACTTTTGTGAATCTGTATACTGTGTATTGCTGGTATTATTTGATTAATTTGGTCATCTGTAGGTTCGAAATGTTATTTAAAGATAGTTTGAATGAAGTTTGATAGCATAAAGTGTTCAGAAGCCTGTTCTGCACAATAAAAGCTATCTTTAAACCTTGGCAAATTCAAATATGATTAGGTTTCTTCTAATATTAAGTCGTTCTTTGTATTTAGTTGCTTCCATTCTGTTTTAAGAATACAGTCTTGCTCAAGAAATGATTAAGCATGTTTAAAATGCAGAATCTGTTCTAAATGTCTTGAAATTCTACCCCATGTGTATGGCTTTGCTTCATATTTGAACATGTAGTAGTTGATTTTTGCTCTTTATTCTTACAGTTTAGTGGACATCTGAAGGCTAACTGCTATAAATTTTATGTATATTTGGGTATTTCGAGATGCATGAAGATAGGAGCTTCTGAATGAGAAGTGCTTCTTCATAGATCATTTGCACTCTTTTAAACGTACCTGAATCAAAATGAGAAGATGAGAGGATTAGTTCTTGTTTGAAATTTGATTTGGATATGTGAAAAAACATGTGATTAGTTGGTTGAAAAGGGTGTTTAGCAGCATGAATAGGATCTGTAAGCTTGTTTGTGACTGACTCATCCCATGCTTCTTTTGAGTCTTTGTGACTGAAAGAGTGTGAATATTCATGTAGTGTCTATAATTGATTTTAACTGAAGCATGAACTAGTGTTCCAATTTGTTAGAATAGACAATCTATAGCAAATGTGATTTAGAAGAAGATCTGCTCCAGTGTGCCTTTAACTATTTGAGAAGCATGTATAATAAGAAAAACCCTGTGAAGTGCCATTGTGTGGTATGCTATATATGATCCTTTCATAAAATATCATAGTAAAGTAATGAAAATACTGAGAATTTGGGTAAGATGGTCAGTTCCTAAATGCCTGATTTGATAGAAGGTGATTCATGAAATAACTAGCTATCTTGACTATCTGTTTGACTATCCTTGATGGTTACTCTTGTATTATTAGCCTCTCTATGTTATCAGTCCTAGCTAATCTAGCTCTACTTATTTACCATTAAAATGAAGGTTGAAATCATTTTTTTTTGATGGACTGAATAGACTAAAATAATTAGTTTTACTAGTCCAACATGACATCTTCTGATAGAAGGTTATAACCTGGTCAGTACTTTGTGTATGCCACTGGCATCTATATTTTGTGCCAAGTCTACTATGTGTTTTCCAGCATGAATATGATATGTGCTAAGGTTGGTTGTTAAAAATTTCTCAATGATTATATGGCTTGTACTTGTTTCCAGTAAATCGAACTCATGCTTAAAAGGAATATAAAGTTGATTGTTATTTGAATTTTGATAAGAATAGGAGGGTTGATTATTTAACCCCTCATTAAAATTGACTAAGATTTGATATCCATCTAGAGTTCACCTGAGCCAGTCTTTTGAAAGCATGTCCCTCTAGGGTTAAGAGCTCTGTAAGAAGGATGTTTATTGAGTAACTGATTTTTTTTAATTTTTCCTCAAATGTGGTATAAGTCTATGACTCTATGTGTTAGCCTTCAGTTTTTCCCAAGTTCAATCCCACCTTGCTTCTGATAGAATCAGTATCACCCCTGCTTCTTGAAAGCCACAGTGCTTTAAGTTTAATGACCTTAATTCATTAGAACTTGTAATAATCAGGCTTCCGAGTTTGAGCTGATCTGTTACATTTGATGATTTGTCTGACATCCCTGCCACTTTATAGGATAACTTGAGATAATTTCACCGTAAGTGATAATATCCTGCATATGCGTTGTATCACTCTTCTTCTGCTTAGCCTTTTTGTGCATCAATTACCAGAGTATTTGAATAAAGTCCAGAATACCCTGCTTGATTCTAGCCTATTTTCTTCCTATTGTGCGAGCATGACTTTTAGTGTGTTCACCCTGTGAACTAGTTAATTGGAATCTATAAGATAGTAACCTTGTTCTTTCAGTATGCATGCTTAAAACTTCTTACCAACATGTTACAACAGATGTGGTTCATATGTGAAATAATTGAATTTTGCTTCATTGGGTGAACCCGGAGAAGAGTTGTACTAACTCAGTATGACTTCTTGTAATAGATAGCCATTAGGCCAGTTTATAGGTAAGAAATTGCTCAACAGGTCATGTTGAATTGACTTTTTGTTTTTGTGGGTGTTTTTTTTTTTTTTTTTTGTAGAAATCAGGATAGCTTGTTCACAATCCTAACAAACTATGTGCATATTCTAAGTTTTGTATGACCCTTTGCCTATTACTTTTACATTTGCATGTCTCAAAGTATAATTTTTTGCGAACCAATATGCCTAGTAATATGCTTGCATATCTAAAAAGATGAATTGAACCTTACGTATGCTCATTTAATTAGGTTATCTCTAAGAACATGAGCCAATATTGATACTTAATTATATTTGATCTTATTGCTTCTTTCAAAGTCCATCTTGCAAAAACATGCATGAGTTTATTACAGGATATTCAAAAACTGATCTGTTTTAAATGATAAATTGACCTAGGCCTCTGAGAATTCTGTCCATAAGGTTGTAATATTTTTGATATCTGAATCTGGTAGTTGATTTGTTTCTTATGTTGGAAATTTGATAAACATCTGAATGACTGTCTATGTGAATTTTTTGGCATGTCCTTCAGCTTGCATACCTACCTGTGTTAATGGATGATCCTATATAATCATGCATTCCCCTTAAATAACACCTTTACTTGGACCCCAGCTTACTTTTAGTCAAATATGGTTTTCTGGCAGATTACTTTAACTCTTTCTTGCTTTTTTCTGATACGAATCTTTCCCCCTATCTTGCAAACATCCTGTCAGAGTATTTTTTGGTTGGCTAATACGACCCTTGAGTCCATATATGTATAGGTGAAATGTCATCTTTGTTTTTGTCTTATCACATGTAATGCTGGCATTGCTACAAATAAAAAAAATGTAATGTTATTAAGAGTTCATAGGTTTAGTGTAGGTTGCTCTAGCCCTGTATGCTACTCTCCTTGTACCAATCCCTGCTCCCGATGCCCCCATAATGTGATGGCTTGATGAAACCAGGTATGTAATGTCTAGATTCAGTCTAAAATGAATAATTCTCATATATTTTTTACCAGTACAAATGATTAATAAATTCTCTTCAAACTAGACTGAGCTTGCCTACCCTGTCTTAAACTCTCTATCATATGCATGTGTTTCTTTATGCTGTTTTAAAGAGTTCTTTCTGGACCATGGATTATGTGACCTCGCTAAACTATCTAACATGTTCCATTAATTGTGCTGTAACTGAGTATGCTTGCATAATACTGCTACCTACTGTAACTTTTGACTTGACATGATAATAAAGGTAATGGTTCAGTAGGTTGTTTTAAGTATGATCAGTTTAGGCCGTGCCAACCTTGTTCATTCTAGATGTTTCTGTACTAAACCTATATAAACCTCTGTCAATGAACTATTGTTTGTTAATTTGTGGTTATATAAGATGTGCTCGAGTACCGAACCAACTAGGCTAAAGTCAAGGGATTATAAGCTTAATTTAAAGACTTCCCATATAAAATCTTGTGAACCTGCTACTCATGTGCATTTATCTTGTTTTTTCTGCTTATTCGAACCTGTCATCTGCTTGTGTTAGCCTGAATTACTCAATGCATGCTACCTGATAAACATGTGCTATCTTAAATATAAGCTAGAGGTAAGATTTGTATATCTTCTTAACAATTTTGCTGTCTCTACTTGTTCATGCCAATAGAGAAGTCCTGTTGAAGATATTAAGGTGAACCTGGGAAAAATGATTCTGTGTCTGCATTTAATTAAGGGCCTTAGAATCTTGCAATTTTTTTCTCCTAAGTTTGTTCAATATGTGAAATTGGGTCATGTTCTACCTAGCACTTGATTGAAGTAGTCCAAAATCTTGATCCCTTAGGATTAAGACCTCATTCTAAAAGGTTGTGTCTTTTCCAGGTTCACTAGCAGTGATTGATTAATCTAATGTTTGTCCTGTCTCTTTTATTTAGCTAAATGTAATATGTGAGTTATGAGTCAAGTTGTCTGTGGTGTGTGATGACCAGCTAATTTAGTTTAACTGTCTGTTCTTTTAGAGTGAGTATCATGTTTACTGCTTAAGGATGTGCTACATTAACAACAGGTGACCAATCTATTTGAATTTGCAATAATAGAATCCTCAACCTGGTCATATGGTTGAGATTATCATTAGATAATATTTGAGTTTATTAAATTGCCTTATATTCATTCTAATAGCCTTGCCAATTCTAGTCCTATAACTGACACTTGCATGTCGAAATGTGAAATAGTACTTGTAATTTACTGATTATCTGGCATGTTTGGATTTATCCATATCATTCTTAACTATAAGTTCATACATCTGATATCAGTTAGGACTATAGGGTTAAAACCTTAAACCTACTTTTTTCTTCTTATTGTGTAATTATTGGGATTCATTCTTTTTTGATTGGAAAGTCCTTGATGAAATAAAAACTAGGCAACATGGTTTAATGAGATAAGGTCATTATGTTTGTGATTAAAGTGGCCATGTAATTTCCTCTTGCTTCTTTCCATTATACTTGATAACTAATTCTTTCCCCCCTTTTCTTGCATGAACCTCCTTTCAAGTAAAATCGAAACTCTCATCCACTGTCTTTATTGATTCAACCCCTCAACCAAGATCTTGAGTGGGTTGAAGAGCAAAAGCATGAAGATTAGGAGAATGAAAGGATAAATGGGCCTAAGGCCGGAATCTAGGATAACTCCTTTAACTCATGTCTTTTCATTATTTGCATGAAAACTTAATTTGCTTGTATACTAAGTCTAATCTAGAAGAAATCCCCAAATATACTGGTCATTCCCTTTAATAATGTACTTTGAAATCATTCTTATGATGCATGTGGAAAATGATAGAGTTAGTACTCAATCTCTGAAAGGGCAACTTTGCAAAGATAACTTCACCTTCTTGTAAAAAAATTTTGCTAATTGATTATTTCTTAAAAATTTATCAAAATTTCTAAAGTAGCTACATGTACAAAAGTAGTCACGAATATTACTGTTTTATAAGTTGTTTATATAAGAGATTTAGAAAATTGGTGAACCCCATTAAGGGAGATGTTTCCTAGGTGCCTTAAATCTTCCTCGGGATATTTTAGAATTACCCAAATTGTTTAACTTTAAATTTTGTTCATATTTCCAAAATTTAAAGTTGATTAATGAAGTTTCTTAATTTTTATTAAAATTAGGTGGCGGCTTTGTTATTTTTAAATTATTTAAGATTTTTCGTTAAGTTTTGAAATAGTTTGACACTTAGCTATATTCATTTTTATTTTCCCTAAAAAATCTGTTTGTCCTTAAATAAATAAAAAAGGAAAGTAAAATATAGATGTCGACTCTAATGGGGATTCATTTAAGATTCTAGCTAATCTTTCTAATGCTTTTTGACTAACAACATGTTTTATGTGATTACGTGTTTACTTTTGACAAATTAAATTGCCATTGCATCTTTTCATTGCATATTTTGGCAGCTTGGTCTCATTTTTGTTCTTCTTTAGGCAACGACACGCCTCATGAGGTTGTCCCCTCTGTAAGTAAATCCTTTTTCGGACTATACGACAAGACTATTAGTACGAATTGCAGCTAACGAGTGTCGGAAAGTTCAATTTGGATAGTCCGTCTAGGAAATCGGTCAATCCAAAGCCCATTCTTGGACACTTATGTGATGGTATTTTATGTCACATATTGCACTTAAAACCTTGAAAATAGAGCATGTTCTTGAGTAATAACGATGTGTTTTAATCATTTATTGAGTATTTGCAGGACTAAGTCGATATGAGAAAGTTTGGTGCAACTGTACAGAAAAAGGGCATGTTTTACATGATTAAGAGATGTTTCGCCTATCACTAAATGAGTGGTTTATACAGCCGTCCAACTGGAATAACACTGGTTAAAACGACTCAGATAAACGATGGGCTAGCCAAACAAATCATCTGAAGACAAACGATTCACCTGATCCTGTCGCCTACCTGATGCTTCACTGGATAAAGAACTAAAGCTAGGTGGTCTCAACAGACGTTTCGTCTGTTTAGAGACGGTTCTTCCAAACAGTGCCGTCTCTTGCCAAACGCACTGGATGAAAGAGGTGATAGACGGACCGTCTCGCCTAAACTGAACGAAGGTCCAGTCCGAGTTTCTGATGTTGCACTTACACCCATACTCTTCAAATACAGAATTAGCATAGTTTTCAAAGACTTTTGATAGAGAGATATTTGGAGAGAATTAAGACTTGTGATTTTAGCGTTTGATACTCATATTCTTTTAAGAACACAAGTGTTAAATTTCTTGATCATCATTCTACAATTAATTGAAAGTTTAATTTAGTGGTATGTTATACATTGCTTTACAGTTTCATTATTGTATGTTGATATCAACGGTGGGCTAAAGCCCCAACCTTAGGGTCGTGGGTTGTAATTTAGGATTGTAATTTATATAGGGTTGTTGCATCTATTCCAACGTATGAACATAATTTTTATATAATAAATGATTTTTAGTGGTTGCAAACACTAGAACACGCGTAGGTTTAACTAGCACTAACCTTGTGGATAAAACTAGGAATTGAGATTATGTTAAGAGATTCGGGACGTTAACCCTCATTTAATCGTCTTAAGTTACTATGATAAGCACAATGCACTTATTCACAGTCCTAACCCGGTGTAAAAGAGATTTGCTTAGGATTAAAGGTTAAGAAACACTTAAATAAATAACATTGGACTTGTACGTAACTCTACGTTTAGGAAAGATTGCACAACTATA
>JBDJHY010231271.1:0-11019 GCA_039654485.1 Withania somnifera
TTTTCAGTACAAACTGGCCTACTAGAAAGGTTTAACTATAATAATAAATAGTAATGGAATAACTATACCACATAAAAATATTATCTATAAATTAGTTATAAATAAAAAGGTTATAGAAAAATTACCTTGATTCCTCCATATAATGAAATATCTCAAAACAACGTCTTTTTGTTACAATCAAAACGATGTCATTTTAAGATTCTTGAAATGTTTTAATTTTTTCACACAATTCAATGTGATGTCGTATTATGAAACCATTTTCCAGATTTATCAAAATTTTCTAATTATTGACAAAATCTAGAGTAGTGACTATATAAATTTGGTCACTAAATGGACAAAAGTTGTATTTAGTGACCAGCATAAATTCAGTCACTAAAGTTTCTGACCAAATTGGCCAATTTGGAAGGATTTTCCCCTCTAAATTGTTTAGTGACCAAACATATGAGTCACAAACATACCATAAATCAGTGACTAAATAAATTTGGTCACTAAATGGATGAATAATTGTATTTAGTGATAAAGCTAAATTGGGTCACTAAAATAATTGAGCAAATTACTGAATTTTGGCAGAAATTTTCCCTCCAAATCATTTATGACCAAATATACGAGTCGCTAACATATTATATATTAGTGACTAAATATATTTGGTCACTAAATGAATGAATAGTTGTATTTAGTGACCAATGTAAATCCGGTCACTAAAATAAATGACCAAATTGGTCAATTTGGCGGGATGTTTTACTCTCCAAATTGTTTAGTGACCAATTTACTGACTAAAACAATTTTTAGTCACTAAATCCTGTGCAGACTTAATTTTTTGTCACTAAATTTAGCATATTGACAAAAAAATAGTAATGACCAATTTTAATGTGGTCACTAATAACTTGGTCACTAAAGGCCATTTTTCTTGTACTGTAGAGGCGAGTTCTTATCCCAATGACATCTAAAATCAATAATAATGGCCCAAAGCATATCCTCTTATACCTGGATCGTGCGCTCAGTCTGGCTATTAGTCAGAGGGTGAAAAGTGGTACTCAGATATAACTGTGTACCCAAATCCATGATGTAGTTCCCTACAAAATATAATGTGAACAAGGATCCTTCGACCATAAATGATAGATACAGGGGCACCATGAAAATGAAAAATCTGACTAAGGTTGATCTCAACTATCTTCTCCGCAGTATAATACACTTTAAACATAATAAATGAGTAGACTTAGTCAAGTAATCAACAAAAACCAAAATTGTTTTATAAACACCCATGGTGGTACTCAACCCCAAAACAAAATCCTTGGTGATACACTCCCATTTCCATAAAGGAATAGACATCCTTTAAGATAATCCACCAAGTCATTGGAGCTCAAATTTAAATAGCTACAACTCAACCATCTATCCTTGAACTCAACTATATCCTTCTTCATAACTTAACACCAATAGTTTTGGCTCAAGTTATGATTCATCTTCATTGCTCTAGGGTTAATACAATAACATAAACATTAATCCTCCTCTAGGATCAATCTAATAAAGTCACCTACCTTGGGCACAGAGATCCTACCACCAACCCGCAAAACTCCATCAGAATCAATTATTGCTTCCTTAGATCCTCCTTTCAACACCTTATCTCTAATAGTACATAATTTATCATATTAAAATTTATTTTGTTTAATTGTTATATCAGGGAATATCATACCTCTACAAAAGAAAGAATTCCACTCATCATCTAAAATTTGTGAATGAATAGGGTTGTTAGCAGGACTCTGAATATCTCTAGCTAAAAGTTTCTTCTCCACATGAATTGAAGAAACACTACCTATACTAGCAAATTTTCTACTCAAAGCATTAACCACCATATTTTGTTTTTAGAGTTGATATAAGTTAGTTATATCATAATCTATCAAAAACTCGATCAATTGACGCTATCTTAAATTTAGATCACTCTTGCTAAAAATATACTGAAGTCTCCTTTGATTTATGTACACCTCACAATGAACTCGATGAAAATAATGATGCCATAATTCAAAACAATCAAACTAGCTTCCAACTCCAAGTCATGGGCAGCTTAATTAGTCTCATAAGTCTTATATTATCTAGAAGCATAAAGTATTACCTTTCCTTTCTACATCGAAACAACACCCAAACAAGATATGGATGTATAACAATACAAAGTTAAAGGCTTATCCTTAATTAGAAAGGTAAAAATTAGGAATTAAATTCAACTAGACCTTAATATTCTATACAAACCTCCTCACACTCATCGAACCACTAAAAAGAAACATTTTTGTAAGTCAATCTAGTCAGCGGGGTTGCTATAGTGGTGGAAACCCTATGAATTTCTCAAGTAATACCTAGCCAACCCAATATAACTACGGACCTATGTAGGAGAAGTAGCCCTAGAAAAAATATAAAATACCTCAATCTTGGTCAGATCGACCATAATACCTTACTTAGAAACTATATTCCTTATGGAAGTCACAAAACTAAGACAGAACTCAGATTTTTCAAATTTTTGTCGTATAACTTCTCTCTCAACCTTTGAAGAACAACCGTCAAATGATACACATAATCTACCTCCCTCTATAATATACAAAAATACAATTGATGAAGACAAGCACAAACTATTCAAGACAAGGCAAAAATACTTCATTCATCAACTCTATAGACATTATTGGGGCATTAGTTAGCCTGAATGACATAACCAAAAACTTATAATGAACATAACTGGTCTTGAAAGCTTCCTTATGAAAATTTGAAGCCATAATCTTCAACTCATGTTAGCTAGACCTCAAATCAATCTTAGAAAACAACGCAGCACCTTAAAACTAATCAAATAAGCTATGAATCTGAGGAAGGGCGTACTTATTATTAATGGTAACCTTGGTCAACTACCTATAGTCAATACATATCTGCATAGATCCAACTATTTTCTTCATGAACAAAATAGGAGCACCCTAAGGAGACATAGTCAAATCCTATAGTTGTTCTATTAATTCCTCCAACTCATCTAAGGCCATACACTAGGAAGGAATAGAAATGGACTTGATTCTTAGTTCTAAATAAATACCAAAATCAATGTATCTATCATGAGGAACACCTGGAAGGTCATTACCGAAGACATTTGGAAACTGAAAAAAATAACAGGGATGGATTCCAATTAAGGAGTATCAATAGTTTATCAGAAATAAGGGATAAATAGAAAAGGGAAGTTCTCTCAGTAGATCTAAAGAAAAAAAGATATCACATTATGAGGATAAGAACCACAAGAATCTTTGCACTCCGCCTTTGGAAAACTAATAATATCTGAGGTATCAGTCTCATCATAGCAATCCAAGAGTGCATGATGTGTAAAGATCTAATCTATACTAAAATAATATCAAAATCTATCATATCCAAGATAATTAGGTCTACCGAAGTATTTACCCTACTATAGTAACAACACAAAATCGGTACACCCGATCTACAACTAAAGAATGATCCATGGGAGTAGAAACATACAAGGGTGCAAGTAGGGAATCACTCATCATATCAACTACAAAAAATAAATTAGGCAGCCACATATGTGCCAAGACCCAAAAATTGAGTAATGATGGCATCTACATCTCACCAGTAGAGAACCCTAACTTTGGTCTAGAGCAATAGAGGTGGACCAATAGCAAGGATCCCAAAGAAAAGAAGAAGGAGATGATGAGATAAAATAGAAAAACATTACATAAAACATAACCCAAAGTGCCTCCTCAAAACCTGGTATAGTGGTTGTAGAGCATATATATATACAAAGAGGTATAAAATATAACCCATAATGGGTCAAAACTACGAAATAGCTATCAAAAATCAAAGTGGGATAGCTATACAAAATAGAAGGATGATCATCCAGTATGAGCACCAATTGCTCATTGTATCTCCTGAACAACACCATGCAACCCCGCATGATCCCATCCTCCCTGATATTTCTTACTATGACCTATACCTGGAAAAGATGCAGAAGTGTAGCATGAGAACCAAAAACAACAGGTACCCAGTAGGTATCATAAGCCGACTGGGAAAAATTAAGCATAAGAAAGGTAAAGAAGAATCCTAGAAAACAAAGCAGTGGCATGTAGTGTGTAACAAAAGGTAACTATAGTAATAGCTAATAAATACAGTGAATGATCAACTATCAGTGTGAGTATTACCAGCTAAAAAGTATGAAAGAAAGCTAATAACAAGGCATAACTCATAGAATTAGGTCACGAATAGATCATGAGAAAATGTGATAGATATCTGGAGATCTAATATAACCAGTAAGTAAGGAACAAATAGATAAAGAGCACCAAAAAGAGTGCGATCACTGAATGTTACAACTATAGTGAGGAAAGTAATCAATGACACCAAAGAGTAGCAACTACATCTAGCTAACAATCATCAAAGAAGCACATAATTAACCCAACACATAGAGATGCAATGTAAAGGGGTGGTAATAGAAAAGTAACGAGAATGTCGGCATATTACCTCTCTTGGATAGTCCCGAGTCAAGAGGGGATGTGGAAGCGCAGATAATTGTCGGCATGCTCTCTTTCTGGGATGGTTCCAAGTAAATAAGGAACTACTAAGGTAGCGATCCATATACCACATATGAAAGTTTTGGGATTCTTCCTCTCTAGGATAGTCCCAATTTGAGACGAACCCACGGAGGACTAGAACCGCATACCTTGAAACCAAAAGTTGACATGATCCCTCTCCGAGACAGTACCAAAATCAACAGGGAACAACGAAAACTTCCCCATAGTTACCTAGCCTATTTTGTATAGCCCTCCCCTGACTATATATCATACCTCAGACACGGTGCTCGAGGTCGGAGGGACCTATAAACATATACAAAACTAGTGAAAAGTCAATTAGTATCATAGTCATCATGAACAAAAGGACAAAAGTTGGCTCAGCCCATATATCATATCTCAGTGAAAACTTAAGTATGGACATGTAGGAAAAACTCCACGTCTCAACAGAAACCACGATGATAGTATGAAAGTAACCTCAAATGAAGTGAGGAAATATCTCCATCTATTCATAAGCATAATCATGGAGAGTATATTACATAATAAATCATTTTTTAGTAATTACTCTATCAAAAATCCAGTTACCTTTTAAAGCATTTAATATAGCTCGCAAGAAAGAACTAATCAACATAATAACTAGACAAAGGCTGCTACCTGGAAACTTTTGGATGGCTGCTAAGCCCTAGTTACAAAATGTAATCTCCTTTTGCCCAGCCAAGGCCTAGATACTCAAGTAACCATATCCCAGATGCCACAACTTCCCAAAGCGGTGCTCACTAAGGGAAAATGACACACCTATATAGGGAAAAACACGAAGCTACAAAAATTCAATCCAATACCATTCATTTCTAGGTCATACCAGGCTAAGGAAAAATATTATCATATAAGGCTACTAACTATCTAGCAAAGCCAAATTTGACCAGGCACAATATCATCAGATAAGGCACCTAACAACCCATCATAGTCATACCATACCTAACTAGGTACGGGGTAATCATATAGGGTTACTAACCTATCGACAAGGCCACATCTATCTATCTATTGTCCTAAGCCTCCTTCCATAAGAACACAAAATAACCTAAGTAAAACACAAATAATCTTTCTACCTAGATCGACTCTAAAGCCATCAGCCTAAGTTGGGGGATAATTGCAAAGCTCAAGTTACTAGTTTAATCCCCAACCCAACCACACTACAGTCTAGAGTCTGCGTATGTTGATCTGCATCAAAGGTATTACTCCTCCACCAACCACACTATAGTCTAGAGTCGGCAAAACATGCAGGTTGGTCAATATGTACCCAAGGTAAGTAGTTAATCTACAAGCCAGCTAAATAGTTCATAAGCTAGATAAATAAGCATATTAGGGAGTGAATAATCATCCCAGTTTTGAGATGGAGCTTTACCATACATATACTATACCGATGCTCAATTTTAAGAAAGTAGACCGTAGCCTATCTAAAATTTGGTTATATCCTCAAAAAGCATGCTGCAAATGCTCAAAATCAAGTATGAAGCTTTGAATCATGTGATGCTAGAAAAACCATAACCCACATGTGAATATGAGTAAAACAAGACCCATATTGCTATATAAATATGAGGGTCAAAATCCCAAATAAAATTAGGTCTGTAAATCCTAACATCTTGGAAATTAAAAATATTTACACCCATGTGTAGGGCATAGCTTGTACATTGTACATTACAAAATATAGTTTAGTTTAATGGTAGACTTGAAAAATATAAGCTCGGGATGTTTATATAATAAAGAAATAAAGAATTATTAGGTAAAAATGATCGTAGAACCACCATAACTATTTCTATGGAGTAGAATTTAATTAAATACCTTCAAAAACCTTTAATTCCCTCCAAAATGTAAGAGAAATAACTAAAAGTTTAGGGGAAATGCAGAAAAAGGATGGAAAAGAATTTTATACGAAATTAGCACAACTTTGACTAGAAAAAATCGATCAAAATGGTCGATTTATAGGAACTGGTACCAATTGATTGATACTTTTGGCCTATTAGTCGGTCCCCGCGGGGCAAACCTGATAGATTTTAGGAGGATTTTAAAAATTCACCCGGAATGGAAATGGATTCCAAATATAACACTCCATATATGGAGTCTTTATATAATTGACATTCCAAACTGAATATAAAGGTGATTTGAGATCATATAAGCTTAGTAAGGCCCAAAAACCCATAAATATGAAAGAATTTAGCCCATACAACTATTGGGATCCAACCTATTTATCCCCACAAGTCATAAATGACTTTGTCTTGGCCCCATAATGATTTAAATGTATAGAAATTACAAGAATCACAGAAATGGCACCAAGGTCTATTACAATATCAACCACTAAAAAAAGTTTTATTCGTGAAAGTCAAAGAGGAAAAATGAGCCATATGTAGGCTATCATATGAAAAATAGGCTATTCGATGGAAAATATACCATATTCAAGGCATAAACCCTATATTCTGTATGTATAAAATTCTAATGGAGGATAACTATAAACCAAGAGTACAATAACAGAGGAGACTGAATCTACCAATGAAAGAGGTGGTGTGGAAAGAAGTGATAAAATGTCTAGATGTAGGAATTCCCCATATTCGACAGCAAATTGGTGAGTCCAGTCTAGTACGCCTACAAAAAGGAAGGCATGGAAGTGGTGACTCATAACAAAGATGAGTTAGTTTCTAATCGTACAGCCAATGGGTGGACAATTTGCATGGACTATCATAAACTCAACGAGGAACCTCGCAAGGATCATTATCCCATTTCCTTCATGGATTAGATGCATGATAAACTTACAGGTCAAGATTATTTTAGCTCTTTGGAAGGATACTCAGAATACAATCAGATAGCCAAAGCTCCTGAAGATCAGGAGAAGACCACTTTCACATGCCCATTTGGTACTTATGCCTTCCGGTGCATACACTTTGGGTTCTGTAATGCACCTGCTACCTTTCAACAATGCATGATGGCCATATTTAGTGATATGATAGATGATTTTGTTGAAGTATTTATGGAAGATTTCCAAGTTTAGGGAATTCTTTTGAAGTGTGTTTATAGAATCTGGATAAAGTCTTAATAAGGTTTGAAAAAACACACTTGGTACTGAATTGGGAGAAATGTCACTTCTTGGTGAAAAAAGGAATTATCATTGGTCACAAGGTGACCAAGGTTGGCTTAGAAGTTGACAAAGACAAGATTGATGTGATTGTGAAGTTACCACACCGTGTCACAGTGAAAGAGGTGCATAGTTTTTTGGGGCACACAAGGTCCAATCGACGATTCATCCGTGACTTCTCGAAGATCTCTAGCCGTTGTGTAGATTTCAAAAAAGAGGCAAAATTTGAATTATCCACTGAATTTTTGAAAGCCTATGACCATCTAAAGAAAACTTTGACTGAAGCTCTTATACTTGTTGCTCCCAACTGGGAGTTGCCTTTTGAATTAATGTGCGATGTGAGCGATACTGTTATGGGAGCAGTATTGGGACAGAGGAATGATAGGATATTCCGCTCCATTTATTATGATAGCAAGGCTCTTGATGCCGCTTAGGTTAGCTATACAGCTATTGAGAAGGAGATTCTAGCATTGGTTTATGCATTCAAAAAATTTAAGTCTTACCTTGTAGGAACTAAAGTGATAGTGTATACCGATCATGTGCTGATTCGGTATTTATTTAATAAGAAGGATGCAAAGTCGTGGTTGATTAAGTGGATCTTGTTGCTTAAGAAGTTTGATCTTGAGATTCACAATTGCAAAGGTTGTAAAAATAAGGTGGAAGATCATCTTTCCAAATTGGAGAATCATGCACACATCAAGGAGCAAAGGAAAATTAGAGAAGAATTCCTCAATGAACAACTGATGATCTTATTGATGCAATAATTTCCATGGTACATGGATATAGCAAATATATTGGGGAGTGGGGTTTGTGAACATGGAGCCAGCAGTCAACAGAAGAAGTGACTGAACCATGATTATAAGTTTTATTTCTGGGATGATCCATTTTTGTAGAAGCAAAGCCCAACCATCTTATTAGGAGGTGAGTATTGGAGTGCGGGATGAACTATATTATGAATAAATGTGATGCTTCGGCTTATGGGGGACATCATGGAGGGGAACTGGTAATGCTAAATTACACCTTCAAAACCAACCTAAAAGTGTATGCGATCGTTGTTAAAATATATTTATCCAACTTATGAGTCGAGTTTGAATTCACAGGGAACAATGTGCATTTGAGTATAAACGGAAGGCTAAAGCACAACTATCCGGACTCGAATAGTCTAATCACGAGATGGGGGTTTGAAAGTATAATAAAGGTGTCACTAATCTACAAATAAAACATAGACAAGATTTGACCAAAGGCTTCACAAACCAAGTCAAGAGAAAAAAACACTAGGGTGATTAATTCTATCAATGATCGATTATAATGACTAACTACTAAATTGATTATACATGGGTTTAAAGATTAGCCTTTGAGCTCCAAATAGCTACTCTCGGATGCTAATTAACATGTGTCACTAGCTTATCTCGAATGCTAGCAAACCTTCCTTCACTTGTTCTCTCGAATCAAGCTAATGAGCATACACAACAACTCAATTTGGCTACAATAGGATTTTTACTATCTCTAGTTCAAATCCATTAATGAAGAGAACACTCATTTAATGCTCAATCAAAGTTTCCAATCCTAACTAGCTTTATCAAGTTAAGCAAGGTTAAATGGACATTACCTAGGGTTAGCTACTCCCTTCGGCATACAATAAACTCACAATGATTTAGATCTATCAAAACCAAATACAAGCAACAAGTAAATAAGTTATATAAAAGCAATAGATAAAACTAAAACCCAACAATCTTAAATAAATATGGAAATATCTCTATATTCAATATTCAAACAAGAAAGAACCAACTACACACTACGAATATTCAATACAAAGCAAGGAGAGAAGAAATTGGTAAAAATACATCAATATCATCCAAATCTTTACCTCAAAAGTGTAGTAGAGGTGTTGAGCCCTTTGTTGAGGTGTGAACAATCCTAAGACCAAATCTTTCCATTTCTAATTTTTTTGGTGTCTCAGTATCCGTCTCTGTATATCTGCTGTATCAAAAGAAATGCTTTTTATAAGCCTCAACTTTCCACTATGGCGGTTAGCTTAAGTGACCGCCGTTTGTATT
Source organism: Withania somnifera (assembly GCA_039654485.1). Lineage (NCBI taxonomy): Eukaryota > Viridiplantae > Streptophyta > Magnoliopsida > Solanales > Solanaceae > Withania > Withania somnifera. Next base: position 9,714 of record JBDJHY010231271.1, read on the forward strand.
GACTAACCACCGTTATTGGCAGTGGCCTAAGGATCATCACTAGGAGGGATGGCGGCGACCGGCATTCAGGGCAGCGATGGCCACTGTTAAGGAAGGTGGTCTGCCATCTTATCCAGTTTTCTCATATTAGCTCTCTGGCCTGCATGGCGGTGTGGTGTTGAGCTGGTGGTCCACCGTTCAATACGGTGGTCCCTTTTCAACAACACTGAAGACATTTTATTTCTTCTAATTCAGCATTTCATCTTTCATTTGCTTGGTCATTCCAAAATATAAGCATTTACCTGAAATACTCACCAAACTAACGTTAGAAATAGACATCATGATGATCAAAATACATAATTTAACTATGCATTTAGATGTAATGAGTGGTGTTTTTGCCACTCATCAACACCCCCAACTTAATTCATTGCTTTTCCTCAACCAAACACAAGTGATTTTCGTTTTAGGCTCAATTTCACCTCACGCTTCAAGAAAAAAAAAGGTTTATGACTCTAATTTGTACTAACGACAAGTCAACCAATATGTGAACAACACATTCCAATTTCCTATGCATTTGCTAAAAAGATGCAATGGAACATATAAAGTTACTAAGTGATCACTGCGAATTTTAAGAGGAGACTCAGAGACACTAGTTACTAAGCATTCTCAATTGCCTTATTTTGGAAAATATCAACATAACAAATCCTTTCCTACTCATATTCCCTCACAACAAAGAAAGTCCCGAAATGACCCACATATATACAAGTAAACAAGGGACGAATACACAACACTCACATTCACAAAGAATTTCGAATGTTACAAGTATTATACTATAAGCTTGCCCTTGTTTTCTTTTATTACTAACTCAAAAACTTTTGGGTTGACATCTCACAAGGACTTTTCAAGGCGTGTAATGTAGGCTTCGGGAAGGGGAGGATAAGAATTTTGCATAATAGTGACTCTACCCTCCTTGAATACTACACAATACTTTTGATTTTTCCTTAAACTCGAATACAAAACATTATTACTTTCGTTTGAGCTTCCCCCAATTATTGTCAACTTTTTTTTAATGCAATTGGTTTGCTTGCTTTAAGCATTTACGACTTTTACAAGACTTTTCTTTTAAGGAACACTTTATAACGCCAACATACTTCCTTCGTTTACCCACACCCCCAACTTAGGCTAAAAGCCTAAATTGTCAATTCTAGTATTCAAGGAAGGATGGGTTCAAAAGAGGAGTTAGTTCAAAAAAATGATTAAGCTTTGTAACACGGTTGTCAAAGAAAAAGTCTAAGGCTCAATGGGGTAACAAGGGTAAAATCGTAGC
>JBDJHY010231281.1:0-11019 GCA_039654485.1 Withania somnifera
TGAAAAATTAGGTATTATTGATAAAAACTTGATAATATTTTTGAATTTTGAGGGTTGATCCTACTCCATTTTTATAAAATTTCGTATTTATGATCCTTGAAACTTGGAAAATGTGATTATCAACAAAGATTCTATATTTAGTCTTGACTCTCGATTTTGACTTTTTGGGGGGTAATTCTGGATCCGATTTTGAAAATATCAATATGGTATCACAATTTGTGTTTTCTTATGCTTAGATCATATTTGAATAGATTTTTTAGATTCAGAAGCTCGATGCAAGGGAAAGGCACCGTCTTGAGTTCATTTGTTCATTTAAGGTAAGTGGAGGCTTGACTTCATTACAAAGAATTATAGGCAATTATGTGTTAAATTATTTGCAATTGGGAGCAATAGATATTATTTGGGGGTGTTCATATGGATGAAGTGATGAGTATGCACCGGAGCACTAGAGTCAAGCTTGCTAGGTAAAAACGAAGAAATAAAAATGGTTACAAATTTATCAATTATTTTGTCTATTTGAGTTGTGGTTTATATAACCTTGTGATGCCTTGAGATGTTACTTGTCTTCAATTGGTTCGTTACTTAAGAATATGACCATGAGAGGTATTGATTAAATTGTAGTGATACTTTATTTGATCAACTGCCCGTGTGGGAGCCTTGTTTATTACTATCATGATTACTCTTTTACTGAATTGTATACTATTGGGTGACTCTAGTTGATTTGTTATTATTTATGTTCCATTTTGCTATGCTTTTGTGTGGCCATGTTGATTTACTATGTGATAATCTACTTCCATAAGTTATACATAATATTTCTCATGCATTGATGTTTATTTGTTATTATTATGGAATATGGTTTATAAGTCACATAGTGATATGATATACATTATGAAAAAGAAAGACAAAGAGGATAATGTTTGTGAGATGATACATTGGTTAGATTTTGTCGATATACCAAGATTTCTATTGGGGGAGCGATAAGTTAGGATTACCCAGATGTCTGACCCATTGAGGGTGTGATGTGATGAGATTTCCTAGATCCTACCTACCTGCTTAGGGTGCGATGATGAGAGTCTGTATATGATTTAATTTTTCTTTAGGTACATGACTACCGACATCGGTGTAGAAATGCATCATATTACATAAAATTGCATCGCATTATATTACCAATGCATTAATCTTTACATGATTTGTGAGCATGCCCTCTTTGAATCATTCCTTATACTTATTGATGCGATATTAAGAGAACTCACTTATTTTATTAAGGGAATTATGTTACCAATCTAAGATGATTGATTATTATGAGATTTTAGGACTTGATTATGGTACTAATGACTTGAGGAACATTGTATTTCTATGAGATTAAAATGGAAATCCTTCTGAGATATTGAGTAGAAGGTAATGAAAATAGTCTTTATTGGTTGAGTTACATTCCAAAATTTACCTTGGCATATTCTTATTATTATCTTTATCGCTAGTTTATTTCTTTATTGAATCCAATGTACCCTTCCTACTATGGTGGGACTTATAAATTGGGAGCTAATTAAGTTTCTACGAAATATGCCTATGAGATCATAGCACATGAGTGAAATTCATCCCATGAGTTATAAAATAGGCTCAGGTTGAGAGGCCCACCACCGAATGGGCTAAGATGAGATGTTACATATGATATGAATTAGATCAATTATATCTAATATTTATATATAGGTTATAATATGGTTATGCATTTTTATGAAATATGACAACGATGATAGTCTAGACATCTCAAAATCTATTTAATAATTCTAATTTTTGGCAGCATCGAATCACCTTTCCTATCACCAATAGACCTGTGTGTTAGAGACTAACATGGTTGTAGACTTGAGTAAGGATTTATTTGCCTGAGATTATTCCTTTTAGAATCCTGTACATGAGTCCATTGTTCGATTGCGTTGGATGTACCATTTCTACCACCGATGGACTCATGTATTGAGGATTGAAATGAGTGATATGGAATCACTTCCCGATTCTATTATATAACTAGTGGGAGGTTCCCACGCATTGTAAGGTTACTCGACCAGGGATGCCTACACTTGGGGTAGACTAAGGGAGTGATTTTACACTTAAGGTTTGTTTTGATTCCAAATATTTCATTGATGTTTTACATATCTACTAGGTTACCCAGTGACGCGATATTGATGACTCATTATAATGGTAATCACCTGAGACTTTGCATTGGTATCTCTTCAGATGATTTTATTCTATAACTTTTGTATTCTGCTGAGTTGATAGATTTATTATTGTCATCCCCTATGCCTTGTATCTATTATATAAACTAATGACTATGATATTTGATGCATCTCTGTGTCATAAGAGGATTATGATTGGGTTGTCAGGGTAGTAGTACTTATCACCACTTTGTTTTAGGGACAACCAAGGATACTTGCTGAGTACCCATATTTATTTTTTGTAATCACTCTCTTGATTTTCTATATTTATGTAGGTTTTGAGCCTGGAGCAGCTTTATTTGTCTTATCCCAGATCACAGTCCCAGATAAATTATCAAGAGTTCCATAGGTAGCTATTTTTAGTTTGGCACACACTGTGGAATTTCGCTATTTTATATATTTACTTCTATTTTGATGAGATTTGGAGACGTTTAGACTTTTATTGTATTAGAATTCCATCTATCTATTTAGTGTCTTGTACATTGTGATTCTATATTTTAGGATTTTTATTAGTTAGATTTTGTTTATAACTTCTCTTCTTCCCAATGATTCATTATTTCTACATTTACCCTTTTAGATGTTGTCGGGCTGACTTGTCTAAGTGGGATTAGGAAAGGTTCCATCACAATCTGAATTTTGGGTCATGAAAAGTTGGTATTAGAGCACTAGGTTGGAAGGGCTCATGTGTGTACAATCCAAAGTTAGGAGAGTCTTGCAGAATGGTGTAAGATGTCTGTTACTTATCTTTGAGAGGCTACAAAACTCTTTGGAAATATTCCCTTCATTCTTTCACTCTTATTGTGCGTTCTTAGTCCGTTTGTCTCTTTAAGTCCCTGCTTAGTCTTAGATATGTTACTTCAAGTTAGGGTTTCATCCTATGTCTTTGGTGTGCGAATTGGCACTAAAGAAGAAGTGGCAGACTTATGAAAATGATATGTATCTAAACTTGGACTGTTCTGTGATTCATGGATCAATTAAGTAAGGTCATTATTCAATGATGCATTTCGAGGATATTCGTATGGAAAGATAGAATATGGTTTGAAGGAATTTGTGAACATCTTTTTATATGGTTAGTTATTCGATAGAGGAAGGTGCACATATGTGGCATACCCGATATCATAAGTGGTTTGTTTGTTGGGAATAGTTTAACAAAAGGGAGTGATCGGGTAATGTACATGGTGACTTTCTTCATTATGGTTTGACATATCATGGATGGGTTTCTTAATGTATTATGAGGATGGCATCGCTTTATCCGAGGTTAGAATTTTTATTACTGTCACCCAAAGTGAGTCCATGAACAAGGGTTCAGTAGTTCACTATTGGAATAAATATTTATATTATTGATACAAGGAGTCAGTGATTTTCCCCAAATGACTTCTCCTTCTGAGGTTCATGGATTTGTTGGATTAGCAGGGTACTACAGACAATTTATCGAGGGGTTTTATTCAATAGCAATATCTTTAACTCAGTTGACTAGGAAGGATGTACCTTTCTAGTGGTCATAGGAGTGCGGGGCAAGGTTTTTAGGATTAAGGCCTTACTGACTTCAACACCAGCCTTGACGTTACCAGTAGAGGGTCAAAATATTTTAGTCTATTGTGATGCATTCAGTGTTGGTTTAGGGTGTGTTCTGGTACAGTTGGGCCAGGTGATTACTTATGCATTAAGGGAATTGAAAGATCATTAGAGAAACTACCCTACTTACAACTTGGAGTTGGTAGCTTTATTTTTTGCACTTAAGATCTAGAGGCACTATCTGTTCACTGTAAGATTTTCATTGACCACCATAGTTTTTAGTATATTATGAGCTAGAGGGATCTTAATTCAAGGTAGAGGAGATGGATCAAGCTACCGATGGACTAAGAACTCTATATTTTATAACATCTACAAGGCAAACATAGTTGTGGATGCTTTGAGTTGGAAGGTGCTCAGTACATGTAACTTGGCTTTGTTATCAGTTTCGGTGAGACCATTGTCCATTGACATCTAGTCTTTGGCTTACCGATTAGTTAGATTGGATTTCTTAGATTCCATGAGGGTTTTGGACAATGTTGAGGACCGTTCTTTACTTGATTAGATTCATCAACACTAGTTTGAGGATTAGCAGTTAAGTTCCTTTCATGATCATATATTGCATGGTTTAGAAAGAAGGGACACTAGTGGTTCAAATGTGGTTTTGAGGTATTAAAACCATATTTTCAGACCGCGGGATAGTGGTTTGGTTCAACTAATTCTAGATGAGGTTCACAACTCTGGATACCCTATTCACCGAACATAACTAATATATACTAGGACTTGAGGTATTTATATTGGTAGAGTTGGAAGAAAAGGGATATTTTGGAGTTCATGTCTCGGTGTTTGAACTATTGGCAGGTTATATTTGAGCACCACATATCAGGTGGTTTGATGAAGAGCTTAATATTCCAATGGGGTAGTAAGAGTGGGTGACTATGGACTTCATATAGGGTTTTTACATGTTGTTCTGATGGACATGAATTCATTTGGGTTATTATTGATAGGCTAAGTTTTCACACTTTATTCTGGTCCATTCATCCTACAGTTCAAAGAGGTTAGCTTAGATATATCTTTGAGAGTGGTTAAACTACATGGGGGTTCCCTATCAATTATATCAGATCATAACACTCAGTATATGCCATGTGTATGTAGGACTGTACAATGAGATATGGGTATAGAGGTCCATCTCAGTACAACATTCCAACCATAGACTAATGCAAATCCAAGAGGATTGTTCAGGTCTTATAGGATATGTTGAGGGACTGTACTTGACTTTAGGATCCAACATGCTGCCTTGGAATAGTTGTTTATAATAATAAATACCACCCCAACATCCAAATGGTACCGTTTAAGGCATTGTATGGTAGGTGATGTAGGTCACCTATAAGGTGGTTTGATAATTTTGAGGCCAAAAGTGCAGAGAACAAAACTGCTTCATGACTCTCTTGATAGGGTCTGTATAGTACAAGACAGACTTTGAGCAACATCATGTAGGAAGAAGAGCTATGCATATCGTAGGCTTCATACCTTAGAGTTTAGTGTTAGTGAAAGGGTGTCCCTACACGTGTCTCCTATGCGCACTGTGATGAGGTTTGGTAGATGGATCAAGATTTTCCCCAGGTATATTGGTCTGTTTGAGATATTAAAGAGGGTTGGTGAGATTTCTTATTGATTATACATACAATATTTAGTATTTTGATGTTCCAGTATTATATCTCGGATTAGTCTCATGTGCATCATTGAGAACCATTTTAGTTGGATGAGAGTATGTCATTTGTCAAAGAGTCGATTTCTATTCTAACTAGGGATGTTAAGAGGATAAGGTCTAGAGAGATACTTGTGGTTAAGGTTTATTAGAGGCACCACCCAGTCAAGGAGGCTACTTAGGAGGTAGAGAATGATATACAGATGTAGTATCCACAGTTATTCAAGCCTTCAGGTACTTTTTTCTTCTTGACTTTCGAGAATGAAATTCCCTTTTTATGTAGTGGATGATGCTACAACCCTTACGGTCATTTCGATATATACATGTTCTCTTGTATTATAGAGCCTTCTGTCGCTTCCCTAGGTCATTTACAACCTGTTGGTAGTGGTAGTTTGGTTCCCTAATAGTTTGGTTGAGAATTATCTCATTTTCCCTATTTTAGAGATTTAACTTATGTAATCATTGATTTATGTTAACATTCCTTGAAAATGAACTTGAAATCAAATTTTGGTAGTTCCATTAGCTCTAGAGTGTGGTTTTTTTTTGTCTAAACGGACCCTTTGTTTGGGTTTGGGAGATTTTAGTGTAATTTATATCATTTGACGAGATAACAATTGGTTGGCAGTTAAATGTTTGACTTTGTTAAACACTCTATGATTGAGGTGTAGGATCTAAAATTTATCTATGCCATTAGCTCTATAATATCGAGTTTGGGATAGATAGCTTGTTTGTTTTCTTCTAAAAGTAGCCGGGCTCATTTCAAGAATTTGGTTGGTTATCTTGTGTTCTAGTATTTAAGTCTTAACTTGGTTGAATTTATCCAAAATGACCTCATACCTAAATTTGACTATTTCGTTGTGTCTGGAATTTTATTTCTAATATGTTAATACTTTTGGTTTGCACAGGTCGAGTTTTAGGTGGGCTTGGAGGCCTTGTTCGATGCTTTAGACTTATCAGGTTTTACTAGTGCATTGTAGCACCTGGTGCCTGACCAAACCTTTAGTGTGATCACACTATGGCACCCGCTAGGGCTACTACTCTAGTACCTTTTTGGTGCAGTCGCGCCCAGTCGATGCTGATGGCGTTGGGTCGCTTGTGAATTCTCTTGTGCGATTGGAATCATATAGCACGATAGTACTGCATGTCCTTTTCCTCCTTTAGCATAATCATGCTCTTTTAGTGCGATAACACAAAGTCACCTTCCACCCCAGTGAAGCGATCTCATCAGGATAACGTAATCGCTCTAACTTGTATTAGGCCCTATAAATAGCTCTTCCCTTAATTTTCATCCATTTATCTCACTCTAATTTCTAACTCTAACCACAAAATTCTCTTAGGAAAAAATATCTAATCCTGAGAAATTATTTCTTAAAAAGGAGCTGGTGTTTCCATGCATCTTTAGGTAAATTTCGTTAATTATTTCCTCCATAACCACGGCAATTCCTCCATATCTTGGTCCTTAATTCTTGGTAAATTTGTGATCCTTAGCTATATGTTGAGGGTTGCTGTGCATATTGATGCAAATTTTACCTTATTGGGTGCTTTCTCTTTATTCTTGGATGTAGTTCATTGTTTTGATCCTTTAATTTTTGTGAAGTTTTCACTTCTATCTTCTTCTCCGAGTTATTTTGGGCCCAATTCTTACTTGAATCATGATCATCTTCTTAGCATAAGCCCCCGGTATTTATTAGGACTCTGCAGTAAATTTGATTTATGGGTTTGGTTAGCAGGTCCTTTAGATCAATTATGGGCCCAAATTTTATCTTAGCAATGAATTAGTATAAAATATACATTGTATTTGTATTGATGTATAGATCATTATGTTGCTGGTTTTGAACCTATTTGGAGCATTTTTAGGATCGTCGAACTAATTCTCGTGGTTTTCAGAAGCATTTCTTTTGATGTCAGGTAGCTTTATCTTACTCTTCTGGGATATGGTGTATAACTATTATAACTATATTAAATAGCGTTCTATGGGTTGGGTTTCTTAGGTTGGCAACATGACCTATTTCTTCTCTCTTTGTACACACCTCTTTTTTTTTATTTCCGTCGAATTCTGAGTAATACTGAAATATCAACTTTTCTATGGACCTGTGGTGGCCTTAGGGCGACACTAGAAGTAAATGATGCATTGGTTATGGTTTTTGGGTTTATCCCTATGGTTTGGGCTTATTTGTGACTATTAACAGTGATAGTTTACACTGAGCCTGTGCAATGCATTAGGATAGTGTAGTAATTGTTGTTTTGTTATGCATTCATATACGATGCATATGTGAGAGGCTCGGATATTGGTTTATTATATCTTGGGTTCAAAGGCCCGATATTTTTTTTGTGAAACTATGGCCTTGGAGGCCCATTTCAAGAATAAATTGCTAAACCAAATTAAAATAGGTTATTAGGGGATGTTAAGATAATTAATAATAAATAAAGTATTTTGAACTTATTTTTGACCAAATTAAGGATCGAGCTCCTGTTTTTTATATTTTCTACTTGTTTTAGCCCTTGCATCATATCTGGCATCAGTTACAATACCCTTTTCTAGCAGTTGGGATTCCGGATCATTCAGATACTGAGTATTAACCATTTTCCTGATTATGTTATGATTGAGCTGAGTCACTAAGATATGAGGTTCAATGTACTATGAGAGAGAGGAACACGGTTGGAGCACCTCTATGGACCCTACCTCTGGGTTGGTCGCGATCGAATGAGGGGTATAGGATGGAGTAGGGATATACGCGGTACAAGGCTTCATACATGTTTCATAGTTTGGAACAACCCTTAAAGAAGTACTGAATGCAACTCAAAAAATCTGGAAAGAACTTATTACAGTCCCAGTGCATGACCAAAGTTACGGGTTGTACTATGAACAATATGGATCATACTATTGATCTATGATATGAATACCTACATGTCAAACTTTGGTTCCCATAGACTATGAGCCACAGTACAAACCATAGCATGTAAACCAATGACTGTACTATTAATCGTATAATTAGTCTTTTAGAATGTCAAATATTTAGACCTTGAGGTTACGGATAAAAGGTACCGCCATAATATTCATAGTACAGTATGTACTTTCCTTCCATATTAGTGAACCTTTAACGCAGTCCCCAGGTTTAGATCATAATCTAACATATGGGAAATGGTATCAATACCACCAACTGTATTATTGACCGTGGTTTGGGTATAGATTGTTTTTAGAGCTTTAAAGCAAGGGCATTCTAGTTAATTCATATTCTTTCTAGGTTTGATAATATGTTATTTTATCTTCTTTTCGGGGTAGTATACATACCACACTTTTCCTAATTTCTCATTATATTCTTAATTCCTCAAGAAACCCAAATGATTCTCTCAAAACAAGGTTAGGGCCCGTTATCTTCAAGTTTAAGAATCCAAGTCCTTTAGATTTTTAGTTAGAATCCTCAGCTAATAGGTATGTGGGCATTAATGGAGGTTCTTTTCCTCTTCATGCAAAAAATTTTGTACTTTTCAAGTGAAGTTCTATGAATTTTAAACTGGAATTCTAACCCCAAATCATGAACAATGTTGAAATCCTGATCCTTATTATCCCTCCTAGTATTTGCTCGTACTTTTATGCAAGTTTTACATGGTTTATATGTTCCTTCATTAGTTTGTTATTATACATGATTTAGTATGATAGTTACATGATTTTTTTTGGTTTAGATAACCTACACGAAATTACTTTTTGGTTCCTTATTCTATAAAAAGTATAAATTTTAGCATGATGATTTTGTATGGATTTTTATAAATCATGAATTTGATACAAGACTATGATATGATATGACATGACATGAATATGAAGATAAGGCTTAACATTACAGACCTTATGTTCAGATATGTAATCCTTATGTTATGAACATCAATACCTTATTTGGGATAATTCCTTAGTACTAAGAGAACACATGTTTCAGATAACCCAAGTTTCATAAATACATATCCAATGTAGATTCTATTTGCCCATTTGTGGCCTAAAATTTTGGATCCCTAGTTATGGTTCTAACTGTGGTAGGTTAGGACTCCTCTTTTTTAGTGTAGGGGTTGGTACGCTGAACTCCATGAATGCTCACATGGTTTATGCCAGTTAAAATATAACTCTCTTAGTCATGTTTTGTTTATGTTTTCCATTCAACATGATTTTTATAATTCACGTATTTTAAACTATCATTTATGCATGTATGTCATTGTATTTCAAGCATGACTTGTTCTCTATGGTATGATTTACTTTTTAGTATATTTTACTTAAAATATTATTTTTGTTAAATTTTCCCTCATATACGCTCACATATTCAGTATATTCCAAAATTACAAGTGCATACTTTTTCCCACACTCATAATGTACATTCAGGCCATCCATCCAGCGCTTGAGGATATATTTGGATCTCCATTTGGAAGACTTTTAGTAGTAAGCCCTCATGGTTCGAGGGACTCAGTGTGTATCTAGTGGCTTTCCAAAATTCTTATTTCAATTCATGTTATTCATTTTCAATACTATCTATTCTTAGCTAGAGACCTATTCTAGCCAATCCGTTTCAATACTTTCTATTTTTATCAAGAGACTTATTTTAGCCATTCCATGTTTTTAGTAGAAGAATTATTCAACTTTCTATTTGGTATTTTGATTTCATTTATTTTAGACGTACTATTTTCATCTTTAGTTAGACCATTTATTTTCATATTATTCCTTCCGTTTTATTTTTTCAGCATTGTATAATAGTAGTGCTAGGTATACATGTTTAGTTGAGAGTCCTTTGGGGTTCTAAGCACCATGCTCCATCCAGGGTATAGACTCGGGGCATGAAAAACTTGGTATTAGAGCACAAGTTTTAAGTGTCCTAGGGTGTCTAAAATTCGCATTTAATAGAGTCTCTTTTACGGGTGTGAAGTACACCATACTTATTATAAAAAAGTTATGAGGAATTTTAGGAATAAGTTTTCCTTCTTCTTTAATTTCTATCGTGCCATGGAGTATATCTCTAGTTCCACTGATTCATGTTCTACATATTTGCATAATATGCCTCTCTGTAGAGAAGGTTTAGACTAAAGATTGGGCTAGATATAATAATTAAGAATAGAATCCTCCAATTGTTCTAGAGGTGCATGTTTCGCAGCCTCCACCCCATGGCCATGATAATGCCACTAATGCTGAATTCAAAATTGCTATTTAGTTTTTGGTAGAAGCAATGACTACCCAGTTTAACTATAGGGGATCAACCCTGTAGTTCTAGTTGGAAGTACAACTGCCTATAGAGTTTGTGACTTTTTATATATGAATCCACCAGAATTTAAGGGATCTAAGGTGGAGGAGGACCCTTGTAATGACCCTCATGGTCATTTATGATAAAAATGCAACATTTCATATTCTAGAGCATTTCAGTAGTTTCCCCAAGTCATACTAGGATCGACAGTTTAGATCCCTGACGAATAGGTTGAGAAATATCTCAAATTCCCTATTTTAGAGCCTAAAACTAAGTACTCATTAACCAAAATCAACTTTCATTCAAGAAAATCTTAAAATTTAATTCCAATAGTTCTGTTAGCTTCAGAAAACCAAACAAAGTCAAGATTGACCTT
>JBDJHY010231291.1:0-11018 GCA_039654485.1 Withania somnifera
TATAGAATTATTACAAGGTTTTCTATACAATATTTGCCCACACAAATATTGAGAGAGTTCAAGAGTGAATTTAGGATTATCGTTAGAAGATCATAGATCTGGATCCGGCTTAACTTCAAGAACTGTGTTCATGCTTTGAGAGGTAAGTTTCGATTTAATTTTTGGCACACTTTGTATGCAATATATGTTGGTTATACTATTTATTATTTATGTAAGAGAAAGATCATGGGAATGCTTCCGCTGCGTGAAATATATTCCAACAATTGGCATCATGAGCCACACTTACATTTATAATAAATAACCGGAATCATGTATGTAATTAAAAGTGTGAGAAATTATGTACATAGAAATCGGCTTATTAGTATTAATATATGTGGCAATCTTTCTTTAATTTTAAGTAATGTGTTCTTGAATCTTGCCTTCGAAACTTGTAAATCCTAGTTAGGTTTATGTGTGATTCAAGAGAAAGTTTAGTTTTCACATGAGAAAGATTATACCTTCTAGAATTGTGATTAAAATTTTATTTAAAATTATGATGGAAAAGAGTGGGATTAAATCTACTTGTGATTGTTTGAACTAGATATTATAGTGTATATTATTCTTTTCTAGAAAATTTTACTATAAAAATTTTGAAAAAGAAAATATTTGATAATATAGGTTCATTCAAGTGATTGCCATAGTTAAATAGTAATGGAGTATTAAGTTTATATGTTGGCTTAGACGTTCCTCCATATCGGATAAATTTAATACAAGTCACTACGTATTTAATTGTTAATGAATTAAAATCTACTTATTGTGGAATGAACTAGATATATTAATAATATTATTTTTTTTCTAGATAATTTCAATATAAATTAAAAAAAACTATTTGATAATAAATGTTCATTCAAATATTTATCATAATTAAATAGTAATGAAGTATTAAGTTTATGTGTTGACCTAGACCTTCCTCCCTATCGGATAAATTTAATACAAGTTATTACGTATTTAGTTGCTAGTTTGAAATTCTGTAATAACTATCCTAAACTGAGTAATATATGATTGGATCAATGTAACTAGGGTTTTATGATTTTCACTTGATTTAAACTGAAAGTATACTCTCTATCTGAGTTAGGTTTGGAAAGTTCAAAAAGTGAATAATTGATCATTATATATATGTATTGCATGAGTAGTCCTCCAATCCCAACGATTGACTATTTGAGATGCATGAATATATATGTATATGATGAGTTTGACTTTAATCATTCAAAGTTTATATGACTGTTTTAATCATTCAAACTAAGCTGACGAACCTCTTCGACCAACACTTGGTGCCGTCTCTTTTCTTTAGTCGAGGATGCCAATTTGCTAAGTACATCAGCTTGCTTTTTCTCACCTCGGGGAACCTTAGTTATCTGAAAATAGGAATTTTTTTCTGCAATCCCTTTACTACCTCCAGATATTTTTCAATTGGCCATCCATTATATCGTAAGTACCATTTACTTGATTGACCATAATCTGGGAATCACTGAATACTGAGAGTGACTTCACCTCCATTTGATGAGCCAGGCGTAGACTTGCTATCAATGTTTTGTATTCCACCATACTATTTGTCGTTTTAAAAGTAAAACGCAACACATATGTCATCTCAGCCCCTTCAGGATTTTTGAACAAAATTCCAATCCCACTACCATCCTCACTAGAAGCTCTATCTACATGCATGAAGCAGAAATCACTTGGTATTTCTGGCTTTTCATTTGCCACTGTCTTCTTCATAAACTGTCTTATCGCCTCCGAGGTGGATTCATGCATTTCTACCAAAAAGTCTTCCAGAGCTTGACCTTTAATTGCTTTTCGAGGTTGGAAATCAATTTTATGCTCTCCAAACTCGACTGCCTATTTATCAACCGCCCTGAGACTTCCGGCTTAAAAAATACTTGCTTTAAAGGTACATCAGTTAACACACAAATGGGGTGAGCTTGGAAATAAGGACAAAGCCGTTGAACTGCATTTATTAGTGCCAACACTAGATTTTTAGTTGGTAAGTATCTCACTTCGGCTCCTTGCAAAGCTTTACTCACAAAATAGACTGGTCTCTGCGTTCCTCCTGGATCAAAACAGCTCTCACTGCTTCCTTAGCTGTTGCTAGATACAAGTATAAGGTTTATCCTGGCTTCGGCACAGTCAACGCTGGCAACCTCATCAGATGTTGCTTCAGATCCTCAAAAGCCTTTTGACATTCCTCTGTCTACTAAAATTTTTTTGGCATTTTTCAAAACTCAGAAGAACGACAATTATTTTTCAACCGACTTCGACATAAAGCGACTCAACGATGCCAAGCACCCCGTCAACTTTTGTACATCCTATAGACACGTTGGAGATCTCATCTCAGCAACCACTTTCACCTTTGAAGGATTCACACTCAACCCTTTTTTGGATAAAACGTACCCTAGGAATTTACCTGAGATAACCCCAACATCGCACTCTTGGAGTTCAACTTCAGTATTGTATGTCTCAGAAGTTGAAGGACTTCCTCCAAATCCCTAAAGCTAATCACCAAACTTTTTTGTTTTTATGAAAATGTCGTCCACATAGACCTCAACAACTCTGCCAATTTGGTTTGTAAATACTTTATCCACACCCTTTGGTACGTGGCTCCGATATTTTTCAAACCAAAAGGTATCTTTTTATTCGTGAATGTTCCCCAATCCGTAATGAGGGCGGTTTTGGGGGTATCTACCTCGTTCATGAGCACCTGATGATAACCCTTGTACAAGTCTATGAAACTCAAAAGTTCATAATTTGAAACAGCCTCTACTTTCTGAGAAATTATTGGAAAGAGGTAGCAATCCTTTGAAAAATACTTGTTCAGGTCCGCATAATCAACACATATTCTCCATCCTCCCTCCATCTTTTTCACCATAACCGGGTTGGCAATCTAGGTTAGATACTTTACCTCAAACAGAATATCCACTGCTAGCAACTGTTCAACTCAGTTCGGATAACCTAATTTCTTTTAGGTGCAAATTTTCTCTTCTTTTGTTGTACAGGTTTGACTCGCGGATCCACATTCAGCCTGTGAACCATCACCCAGGTAATACTCTCGTCCTGTCCAACGGGGACCAGGCAAAGACATCCTTGAACTCCCTGAGCAACGATACAATCCCTTGATGAAGTGCGGGTTTCCGAGATGATCCTACCCTAACTTTCCTCTCAAGGAATTTCAAGTCCAACAGGACCTCAAGCACCTCGTCATTTGCTTCTCCCGAAGGGACGATATTAATTCTCTCCCGAGGTATGACCCAGGTTGAGAAATCTGTAATTGCTACTTGTTCATCACTCCCGTGAAGCTTGTTGATCACTCTGAACTGAAGCTCTTCCATGTTCTATTAGAAACTTCATAATGAGATGTTAAGATGAACAAATTGCTTCGAAAGGCGTTAACCAATCTCGTCCCAAGATGACATTATAAGAAGATGGTGCATTGATTACATATAACTCGACCATCATAGTTTTCTGCCTAGATAGTCCCCTACAATAACTGGTAACTAAATGGCTCCTTCTGGAATCACCTCTCCTTGGGAAAAGTTTGGAGCGGTTGATCAATCCGCCGCAAACTACCTCAGTTAATTTTGAGCTAGTTAAAACATATGGAAAATAATACTGACAGCGTCACCATTATCTACATACACTCGGTGTACTTCTTTAGTTGCCAAGATTATTTTTATGACCAAGGCATCGACATGGGGCATTGCCTCGGGAATAACATCCTCTTCTAAAAAGGTGATGACCTTGTCTGATTTAAATTATTTATAGCGAGGTTTCGCTAAAGGCACTCTTCTCGTTTCCGCTTTTAGAGTGGCTTGCGACACCCCCTTTCGGAGGTCCTCCAAAAATTACGTGAATTACTCCTGCTACTATTGTTCCAATTCTGAGGTGGGGGTAGAACTGGTACTGAAGCTACATTCCCATATTGTTGTTGGGAACTCAGAGGAATGTAATTTAGATTAACATTATAATGACCTGAATACCCTTGATTGTGGTATTGGGGTATTGATTCTGGGGTGAATACCACCTCCTGTATTATTGGCCTCGCCCCGACCTCTTTGATTAAAGCCACGACCTGCCTGGTGCTGGTAGTTACCTCGGCAGCCTTGGCCCTGACCTCTGGAGGAACTCACAGCAGTAGCAGCATACTGCATCAACATACCTTGTTTTAAGCACTCTTTGATCTCCCTCGTGAGATCCTTACACGTCTCGATCTCATGACCTTGATCATTATGAAAGTGACACCACAGGTTTCGAGATCGTATATGTGGTGGGGCTTGTAGTGCTAGTGGTGGTCTCAACACATCCTAATGAAGTGCCCTGATTTCCAATCTCGTCTTCGTCAGCGGCATCATGGTAGTTTCAAAAATTTTAGGCTCACTTCGCCCCTTATTCAACATGTCAAACACGTTTTTCTTAGGGATCTTCCCCTTCTCTTCACTTGACTTTTTGTCAGACTTATTTCCTTCTCTCTTCTTTTTATTTGCCTCGTCTGCCGTGGAAAAATTTCTAACCACCTTAAATAAATCTTGTTCTGTTTTCCCTTAGCTCGGTATAAAGATAATCAGGCTGAAGTCCTTTCAAGAAGGCTGATATAACAAGCTGATCAGTCTTATGTTTAATATTAGGCTTTCCTCCGTGAAGCGCTCCAGGTACTCGCTTATAGTTTCATCACCTGTTTGCTTGACATTCAGAAGATCAACAGAATTTTTCACTATCTTTTTTTTTCTGGTAGAAACGAGCATTAAAAAGCTCGGTCTTATGACGAAATGAGGTAATGTTGTTTCTGGGTAAGTCATTAAACCAAATCCTAGCTTTTTCAATCAAAAATTCTGGGAACATTCTACACATGTACTCCATATTGTATTGAGGGTTCATCATCTAAAATTTGAACTGGGATAAGAAATCACTAGAGTCAGTGCTCCTATCATAAGGTTTGATCATTGGAGACTTGAAACCTTTTGGTAAAAGAGTATTCATTATAGCTCTAGAGAAAGGGTAATCACGTCCCCTACTTCATCAATTCCCAGAATTTTATCCAACTCATTTTTAATGAAATTCTTTTGAGGAGTTTCTCTCTAGCTAACTCCTCCACTACGATCTCGGAGTAGGCTCCGATCTCGACGAGGGATACGACTTCGACGTCGTCCCGTAGACTGTTTTTCCTTCCATCTCTTGTGACGAGGGTTCTCCTCGTCAGAGTGTGAGTCACTTGACTCCATTGGGCTTCGGTGTGCTTTCTCATCGCGTCTGTGATTTTTATCTCGATTAGATTGAGCATCCTCATTGGGCCTCATCTCGGGGTGCCCTCTATACCATTATTGAAACAAAGTCTGATGTTCCTGAGCAAACCTTTCTACAGTTGTTGATCGAACATTTGACATCCTTTGATCTTAGTCACCCAGCCGACTGGGATGGGTGGTAGACACTCGACTAGCTTGTGCTCCGCCTCCGCGGCCAGCAACACCCCGGCCAGCACTGCCGTTTGTGTTTCTATCCCTTGTGGTAACCATGTTTTTAATGTATCAGAATTCTAGCTTTCCAAAACAAAAATCTACACCATGCACTCTTCACAGACCGCGCCAATTGATGATTCCCAAAAGTTCACCAAGAACTACACTACTAATTTTAACTTACAATACTGAATGACAGCAACCAACCTAGGATGAACACCTGCAAAACAGAACCCAGGGTGGTCCCCGGGTTAAACTCTCCGATGCTTAAGTTAGCAATAAGCTTTAGAGATTTATATGTATATTCTTTGCAATAATAGAGTGAGCGTCCCCTTGCATCCTTGCTTTCTGACTTTTATATATTTCTCATATAACTGCCACCTAGTGGGCACTATAAAAAGGGAATAACCTCTCAAACGGTTATTGTCACTTTAAACATATTAATAGTCCATTATTCTACACTATCAACAGTTTATTCATGTTGGATTCTAATTTTTTTTTTTATAAAGGTGTACTCTTTTACGTAAACAATTTATTTATTTTACGCATTTTGAAACATATAAAGCTTTCTCATATTTCTCGAATTCCGCACAGTCAAACTACATCACATAAATTGAGATGAAGAGAGTAATAGTTTAAATTTTTTAAAGTGATATTGCTTAAATAATTTTTAAATTTTTATTTATATAATAATAAATTAACTCATTAAGCATTATATAAATAATTGAAAAATATTATTGAAAAAAAATAATATTTTATTTTGATGCATGTATCGTGCATATATTCCAATCCATATATTAACTGCTTCCAAATAATGTGTAATATAACAAAATTGTAATATAATATTCAATTTCAAGGAGTGGGAATAAAAGAAAAGTCACTTTTGGAACATTCATAAAGTACCCAAAACAATTATAAAATTTTAGCTAATTGCCAACTGCATGCTATAACTAAAGGGTATAAAGAATGTAGTTTAAATGGGTACCATAAATTAATTTTTTTTTTTGTCTGGCACACAAGTAATTAAACAAAAATGTATTGGTTTTTTTGTCCAATAAACAAAACATACATATATAAAGAAGTCAAGTACAACAACTTTGAACCGTGGAAATAATAAAAACCCAAAAGTAGCCTTGCTAGGAAGCACGCATATGTCGTCCGTGCCTCTTATATAAGACTAGTGTAATATATATTATTATTATTTATTTATTTATTTATTTCGGTCGTGAATCATGACTATTACTGCTTAGCTAGGTTCCGTTCTTTTAAATTAACTAATAAAAATTGACATGGTAGATTTTAGCAATTTCCAACTGCTTAACTAAATATTGAAGCTAACGGGGGCTAAAATTCATTAGAAATTATGTTGCTTAATTTATTTAAAAATCTTATTTAATACTTCAAACTGAAAAAGAGAATCAAAAGTCAAAGGAGCAAGCAGTAAGAACACAATAACATAACCAAACCACACACTAATTAACATATACTTTGACCAAATAAATAAATAAATAAATTAAAATGTACAATACATCAAAAACCATTCAGAACAAAGAAATTATTAATCAAAGTACTACCAAGTAGAGTAAAAATGACGATTAAGATTCTCAAAATGGGCCCTAGTGTGCACCAAGTGATAATTATATCGTCTCATACTTCATTATTACTATAAAGAAACACACATCCTCTCATAACTAATTTTAAAAAGGGAAAAAGTGATAATATACTTTTTCAACTTTTGTGATTTAAAATTAATATAATTTTTATTTTGAAAATGTCATACTTATATCCTTATCATCTAATTAATAAAGCATATTTGTCCTTTATTATAATAGAATTTTATTTTTTTGAATTAAAAATATAATTTTTTAAAAATTTTATAGTTAAAATATAATTTAAAATTTTATTTTTTGAATTAAAATATAATTTTAAAAAAAAATTTAACCTATTTTTTTTTTTTTGTGATTTGAAATCCAAGTTTGAACTCACTCACAAAAATTATCTTGTGTTTCGCTGTGGATTTTTAGTTTGGTACTCCAAATTTAATTTCAAAATATCAATTATAAAACAAATTCAATTCAAATTTTTCATATACAATATAAAACTTCAACAAAATATCAACAACTCATATTTGAGATTTTTTAAGAATCAACGGACACAAACTTTTAATAAAAAAATAATTCGTGACGGAACAGAGAAATGTAAATCAAATATTTTCAAATGTTAATAAAACAGAAGTCAAAATTTGAGAACTCAATTGTTAGAATAAATTATTTATAAATGGATTACCGACTCGTAGGGTTTTTTTTTATTTTTTTTGATAATTTTTTTGTTTGGATTTTAATATAAAAAAACTTAAGTGATTATTAATACAATCACTATCCTAGTGCCAGACATCTTAATAAATGAGTTAGATTTATATTTTAGAAGTTACGTGATAATTTTAAATTAAAAAAATTAAAAAAATTAATTTTTTAATTTGAAAAACAAAAATGTATTACAAATAAGGACAAATATGCTCTATTTGTTGAATATTAAGAATATATGTGAATCGTTTTTAAAAAAATAATATATTAGTTCTATATCACAAAGTTGAGAGTACATCAACATGTTTTTTCTTATAAAAAAAATGCAAGAAATTAAAAAGAAAAGTCTTAAATTAAATGCGTGAATAAAGTCTTACGTTAATAATTAAAAAGAAATTAATATATAAGGTTGAAACCCTTACCAATGTGAGGAAATAATCATATAAACCTACATAATTTAAGATAAATAATATATCATATTTTAAAGTTTTTTGGTTAACAAAAAGTCAGGATTAGAAAAGAAAAAAAGAAAATGAATAGAGTAGACATAATCCAGCACTACTTGCATTGTAAGCTCCAATAATTTCCGAAACTTTTTGTTTCTTGGTCGGTCCATTCATTTTTGCACTCTTTTATCTTTTGGCACACTTCTTCTCTTAATCATACTCTCCACTGTCCCCCCCCCCCTCCCACCCCCTTGGTTAAGGATGGGATATATAGATAGATTATATATTGTGCTACTTTGAGTGAGATAGAATTGTGGTGGAATGATTAAAAAAATAAAAATTGTTTTAATAAATTTTAGATTCGGATATAAAGTTTTTTTTTTTTTTTTTTTTGTTAAAAAGAGTTTTATCGTTTAATATGAGACTTTTTGATATAAATTTAAATTTAATAAAGTTAAAATATAACTTACTGAATATCAAATATATTCCATGGAATATATAAAAATATATATGGTGGTAATAAGTGAGAACGATTGCCATTTGACAAAATGAATGGAGGCCTTGTAAATTATGAAGTGGATTTCAACGAAAAACAAAATTATTATATCTTCTTTGCAATAAAATTAACAGTAGAGTTTAGTTTTTCGGTACCTTCAATTGGCAATTTATATAAGTTACATCCCTCAAAGTTTTGAAGGGGTAAATAAAAGAAGAATTATAGGATAAAATCAGATTTTACAATAAAAAATTGCTGTCAATGAGTAGAAAGGATTATATATATATATATATATATCATACCTCAACTAAATTCACGAGATACTTGCCATTTCCTGTCAATAATTAATATCAGGTAATTCTATTCGCTAGGATTAGAACAGATGAAAAAAATTACGTAATTTTTTTTTTATCTCTAATGGGATGTTGGATGTTTTGTATTTAAGAAAATCATTTTAATTAATGAGGTATAAAATACGTGTCACGCTAATTTTTTCAAGAAAAGGACCAATAAACATAATTTTGTTGCTTTTTTTTTTTTTTTACATAGAGGAAATTGGATTTTATATTTTTCATAAACTTTAATAGAAAAAGATGTAGCATTTGGATATGCACTAACTGAAACTTAATTCGATATTTATATTGAATCCAAAAAATGACACACATCTTCACATATATTTTATCATTTGACCATAAATTTCTTTTCTAGGGCAATTGCCGTTTTATTTCCTTGTAAGCGTTTTACTTATTCTTTAACATTCTCTTTGTTTTTTATACAAAGAAATTGCGGAATGTTTGAGTTTATATCCATACACGATTATGTTTTAAAAAAAAAGGGTTACTTTAAAGAAAAAAAATGCAAACAATGATCAACAAAAAACTGAAAAAAAAAAAAAAAACAACAACTTATCTGCTACATATAAACTATTAGTAATAACTAGTGCAAAAACATATTGAGTGCGATCTCAATAGGGGAGAGAGATGTAAACAAACTTTATCTTACCTCACAAGGTAGAAATCATTTTTTCGATTGTTTCTCGGTTCAAAAAAAATATTCTAAAAAATAAATTTGACAAATACAAAATGTAAAACCTATAATAAAATTATTGTAACAAAGAAAATTACACAATATCAATAGTAAAAATTAAAGAAATAACAGTAGTAATACCAAAAACATATGAAAGACTCCATGATTTAATTCTATTCAAGCAAATTACATCAAGTGAACTGTATGATTCGAAAACTGTCATTCTTGTGGAGCTTTCGTACATATATTCCATTTTTTTCAAATATTGGAACTAGATTCAGTATAAGAAAAAAAGATAAAAATGGAAAGGAATTATGGGAGGAAATTCAAACTCTATATGATCTTTGAGGTAAATATAATTTAGAATCAATTAACAAGTTAATTTTTCAGAAAATCACTCAATTAATGGTTATTATTTCATAAAAATCACTTGTTTTGTTGAATTTTTTTTTTTAAAATCAACAAAAAAGTAATCTTTTAAAATAATAATTATTACTTGACTGACAATATGAGAAATCAACTCGTCAATTAATTGAACACATCGACCTTAGTCGTGCAAGATAATAACCTCCGAAACATAGAAGCCAAAGCTGCGCAAGAGAACTCCTTAGCCTTTCTAAAACCTTTACACTTCCTTCTCGTACTCCGCCTCCGTCCGCCGCCGTCACCACCACCACCACTATTATTTCCACCACCATTGTTATTCCGCAGTGGTAATTTCCTCTTTCTTTTACCATAACATTTCATATGAGTTTTCTTATCATCATTCACATTTTCTTGATCTTCCCTTGAAAAAGTATAGCTCCTCAAATATAATTGCCTACACGAAATACTATCCACCACTTTTGGACCTGGACCAGAACCACGACCACGACCACGACCACGATCACGATCACGAACTTGACCAAGACCATGTTGTCCATGTCCGTTGCTTTTTGAGCTAACCGATCTAATAAATTCAGCATCAGATTCGGGCCACTTGTACAAATTTACATAAGTGGCCCTGACGGGAGCACGGGCGTCATTGACGCAATTGGATATGCATGTGGAGGTCATTTCGTGATTTTCCGATCAACGTTGGAATTAATTAAGTGTTTTGTGTTTATATATAGGGATGAAAAAGAAGCTTACTTTTGAAGAGAAGTTAGTTTAAAGTCATGGGTTTTTTAAGAGGTGTGGAGAAGGACGAAAAGGGTTATGGTACGTTTTTCTGCATTTTGGTGTGTGGGGGGGGGGGGCATCCTTTTAGTTAAATATGTTTGTGTGG
>JBDJHY010231310.1:0-11018 GCA_039654485.1 Withania somnifera
GAGGTATGTACTATAATATAAATATATTTATATATTATATACAAAAGATATACACATATTAAGAATATATATACACACACACACACACTATATTTAAGTTATATTAAACATTTAAACATATTAAAAATATTAAAAATATTTACTAATAAGTAACGATATATACAAGTAACGATATAACAAAGGTATGTACTGTATTTTAACAATATATATTACATATATTAAAGATATATTAACAATATATACTATATATTAAAGATATATTAGACATTAATACTATACTACATATATATATTTATATACTATATATTAAAGACATATTAACAATATATACTAACGATATATACTATATACTAATGATATCGACATATACATACTATATATTAAAGATATAGTAGACATATTAACAATATACTGCATATACACACTATATACTAAAGATATATTAAAATAAATTATCACAAAAAGAATTATGATTTGGGCATCGAATCGGAAAAAGTGTTATTTGAATGGGCTAGAAGCCTTTTTTTGGAAAATTGGGTGGGCCTAACGGGATGGATAGATCTCAAAACAATATGTCAAATTAAAAAAATCGTCTAAAACGGACATCTGAGCGCAAAGTAATGACCGTTTGAAGTTTCACCGATTTACAACTAGTTGTTTTCCCTTAAATTAGATATATATAATGTACTAATGATATATTTATAAAATAAAGATACATACTAAACATACTAACGATATATAACAAGAATATATACTATATACTAACGGCATATACTAAATATGCTAAAGATATACATAACCCGACCCATTTTAATTGATTTTTGATCTCATCCATTAATCCCATTAAATCAATGGCCATGATTTGTTCTCTTTAATTTATACTCATCCCCCCCCAAAAAAAAAATTCCCCTAACCTAATCCATCCTTCAGTACACCAGCTGCCGCCCAACACCCATTTTCTCAACATTCACTCCTTCACCCATCATCTTCATTACCTCTACCTTCCTCTCTCTCTATCTCTACCACAAATTTTCCACCACCACCTACAACTCCAGACTGCCACAATCCAAATGATAACCTACCTTACTTCCCTTGTCTCCACTTTTCCCCTATTCATCATTAACATCATCCAACCACTGCACCGGTAATCCTACCATAAAGAGTCCACCAGTAGAGCGTCTCTATGTTGATGACCACAGCCCGTCCCCTACTATCTTGTTGTCATCTCCATACTGCTATCATCAGCTTCACAAAACCAACCATCGTTGTTTAACAGGAACACGGTCCCCATCCATTGGTAATCTAACTAGAAGGAAAAGGCTGTAAGACTGTAGTTGTTTGTACTCATGATTTTTTTTATGTTGACATGTTTGGAATAATTTAAATATTTGGTGTCTTCATAACCTTTGGCATCAATGCTTTGTAAGGGGAGATTCCAAAGGAAGTTGGGTCGCTGACTGAGCTACAACCATTGTATGTTCTTATAATTATTTTATTCTTTGGGCCCTTGGTTTCATGATATATATCTATCGATATATGAAGAGCATCAATCTTTATCTTTTCTTATTCATTTGTACATCATTTCCCTGTACTGAAAGAGTTTTAGTACAAACAACTTCTCTGGATCTCTGCCTCCAAAGGTTGGAAATTTAGAAAAACTAGCATAAATGTAAGTTATGATGCATTGTTTTAAATTTTAAAAACACTACCACATCAAAGCCTAATTGGTTAAAGCTTACCACACTGTGAGAATACAATTACTTAAACGATTTCCAATTTTTCATTGTCAATTCCTTCGAGAATATTGTCCTACTTTTTCATGCAACATTGCAATAATGCCATTACTGCATCTTTTCTCTAGCATAGTATGTGATTGATCTTTCTATCTAGCTAGGAAGTTTGGACGAAATGCTTTTGAGGGTCCAATACTAACTTTATTTTCCAACTTAACCTCTTTGGATGACCTGTGATTTTTAGCGACTGTTTGGTATTTCTAAGGTTTTACAAAATAACAATATTTGTTTTTTAACTATGGAAAAAAAAACTAAAAATTTATTAGGAATTGATTAGTATGAGTTGGCTCATTTCTCGAAGAAAAAGGAAAAAATGATCAATGAAGAAGTCCAAGAAACTTTGGTAATATGTTATGGAATGACTTAAGTATTTTTGAAATATTCTTAAGTTTGGCGTTTATAATAATTAATTGTAACGCAGTGCAGGAGGAATTGTGACATGAAGAATAGACTTCTTCTAACACACCAGTTGAAATTTTCTTGAACAAGCTACATATCATACCTGGTGTGACTAAAACACGACCCTCTTAAAAAAAGAGATAGTAATGAATGAAAAGTTAAGGATGGAGATTGATGTAGAGAGAGAGAGAGAAAACAATGCCATTAAAGAAAAAGAGGAGGCGACTACCCAGTTGAATGCTCAAAAAGAGGAGCTGAACTTGCTCAGAGATAAACAAGACAAGTTTGAGGAGTTCATGATGGCAGAATTAGCACATCTAATGCAAAAAAAAAAATCAATTCTAACGTAAGTACAATTATTATTTTTATAAACAGTGTACCAATTATATGCTTATTGATTGATTCTGCAATGAAAGTCACATCGAATCATGAAACTTATAATTGTGATTTTCATTTTAATTTTCTATTGATTAGCTTTTAGTTTATATTCTTTAGTTACTAAAATCATTGTGCAAATCATTGGATCACTTTCTTATGTGTTGAAGTGTTGAAAGTTTAGCTAGAATATTTGAATTGTAATAGGGATATTGAATGTAGCTTTTCTGATGATTTATAGTTTTTGGATGGATTGGTTGGTGTGTTTTATTCATAGGTTTTCAAAATTGTAAAACATGGTATTTGTACTTTTGGTTGGTATTCTTAAGTTATTGAAATTATTGGGTAGATCAATGGATCACTTATTTTGTTGGTGTTGTTTAACTTTGTAGTAAAACATATAAGTTGTAATTATGATCTTGGTTATGTTTTAATTGTTTGTGAGTTGTAAACATGAATTTGAACTTCTCAATATGTTGTTGTGTAAATGCTTAATGACCTGTTGCTTTTATTTCAGTGATTGCATAATGGAACATGTGACGAACTTGCACAAACATGGAGGAAGTGAGGAGGATTGTTTTTGCTATTGGTTAAATTTTAGTATCTTCTTTGTCTATGTTCAATATGCTAAAACATTGTACAACAGTATGATGATTTTTTTATGGTTTTATTGACACTATGGTGATTGTTAAGTAGTGTGTAAACTTTTATTGGATGAGAAATTATGTATTTTTTTGATACATCTAGTTTGGATTTTTGTACATTTGAATCTTGCGTTTAGTATTTTGGGATAATTATGGCCACTTTTTTGGTCACCAATAGCTTGCATCTATTTCTATTGACTACAATTTTGGTCACTAAATATGGCCACTAAATTTTTTTGGTGACCGATTTTTAAGTCACCAATCGTGGTCTCAAATTAGTTAATAGTACATAGGTTGGTGACTAGCCTTTTGGTCACTAAATGCGGTCATTAAAATTATAACTTAAACTAATTTTAGTGACTACCAATTTGTTCATTAAATTTAGTTATTAAAAGTGTTGACCGAGCCCTTATTAGTGACGCTATACCTGGTAACTAATTTGGCACCTTTAGTGACTGAACGTTACTTTTTATTGACTGAAATTTCAGCCCTCTAGTGATGAAAGGTCACCAATTCGTGACCATACGTTTTGGTCACCAATTTTGACCTTTTAGTGACCACATTATCAAATTGGTCACTAAGTACCTTTAGTGACAGAGCATTAGTGACCAACTTTTTTTGTCACTAAGTCATTTAGTGACAAAAATTTGACTTTTAGTGACTAGAGATATTTGTCACTAAAGGCTATTTTTCTTGTAGTGGGTTCAACTACATATAACCTTTGAAATTTATGCAGAGGCAGAAATCATGGTTACTGGGGAGGGGTCGTTGCGGTGATCAAACTGTTTGGAAGACTTCCATCGCTTGATCAGACCTCAACCCGTTGGGGCGTGTATCGTAAAGGAGGAAGTGATCACAGGGGTGAAGCTCGTAGGGGAGAAACCCATGCCGCTATGGAGACCTCACAGGTTCAACCTAACCTGGGAAATCTGTGCCTGAAATTTCACAACTCCTGCAATCATGAACTCTGAGGATCTAGAATGACCATTATGAGTCCAATTTTAATAAACCTAATATGTACACAACATTAAAATGACATTCTGGATATAACGAAATCATTAAAATGACCAACTGAGGTCGTTTGAGAAAAATAACCCTAAAACCAAGAAATACCAACTTTGCACTAACCCACCAAGATACTCAAAATTACACTGGAAACCCCGAGAAAAAACCAATACTCTTACTAGCCTAAAATCACCATTCTAGAACTGATGGAAGCATCCGAATTCTATTCTGACACTCCGAACATCAAAAGACCACTAAAGCTCCAAAATTAGGCCTTAAACCAAAAAAAAGAACAATTTAGCATAAACTCAAAATGGAAACCTCAAAACATGAAATTAAGGTCCATCTAGACTTTATTTGGCATTCTAGGGATAACTAAACAGTAGAAATTTAATTTCGAGCTCGTCTTGATTAAAAGTTAACTAAAGTCAACGAGTACTTAGTTTTATCTCTAAACTAGGAAAAGTGAGATAAATCTCAATCGATCCACCAAGGAAATTAAAATATCGTACCCATGAAGTAATAAATTACCTGGGGCAACCACTAGAAAATTCTAGAATACCAAACATTGCATAATTATCATAAATGACCGTGAGGGTCATTGCATTAAGATTCTTAGGTTCCAAGTTCGTTTCCTCCATATTTCTATTGTATTATCTACCCCTTCTATATACCCCTTCTATATCCTTTCTGCTTTTGTTCTTTGAAATTATCCTTCATTTTTTTCTTCCCTTCACTCACCTTTTGTTTAGCCTTGTTGGATTCTATGCTCCTATCTTTCTTTTTCTTTTCCTATTTTCCACCTTCATCCTTTTTTCTTTGGGATTTTTATTGTCACTCCTCTTTCTTCTTTTTTAGATATAGTTCAGGGTGTATCGAAAAACACTTTTTTTCACTATGACCCTACAGTTTACATATTTTGGAATATTTTTGAATATAGTCATACCCAGTAGGGAGCCACTTCTCCTTTTCAAAAAAGTACGTACAGTACTTTTGTGTTTCCGAGCTAAAGTTATAGCACAAGAAAGGCAAAGTATATATTTTATTCGATATAAAGTCTTTTTATTTGAAGATCCGCTACTTCAGTCATATGCTTAACACATGCAAGTTGATCAATCTTGATGCTAGTGACAATATCGATCGTGACCTTGATACGAAGCTGGATATTTTGGAATATAGTCATACCTAGTAAGGATCCACTTCTCCTTTACTTCCCTTAATTTCTTCTTCATTCCCACAATGAATCTTTTCAAAAGTTACTCCAATAAATCTACCTCTATCTTGAACCTAGAACAACTAGGTATTGTTTTATTACAAGCCACTATATTCACTTGTAAAGGTTTATTGTTGCTGTTAATGAGAAGATTGCTTCTTTGTAAAAAAATGTTTGGCATTAATGTTGGAATGAAATCCATGCTATTATTGTTGTAGTTTCTTCCTCCAGATCAAATGGCGGATCCCATTTTAAAATTCTCATTTGGTACTACCAGTATTTATGAGTAATATAGAACTGTAGTTTGGATAATAGAGTGACGTAATCCTCCATATTTGATGCACAAATCAACAGATACATATTACCCAGCAATCTAATATTTTCTTCCCTTTCAAACCATATTGTTTTTGTATCAAAGTCTTTAAATCCTGAATAGCAGGCCATCCATAAGCAAACTTACCAATAACAACATATAGTGATTCTTCCATCATAATCATTTGGGCCACTTCTTCTTCCTCACATATTATTCTAGGTTATCCATATAAGCAATGTATCTTGTTTAGGGTTTCTGTTTTTGTGACATGGCAGGATTAATTTTCATGGCATAAGTGGTGGCAATATTTATTGATTGTAGTAGTATTAGTTGGACAACCTCCGGTGATGGAGGTTTCCCAACGGCTGTCCCATCCATTTTTTCCGATGTATAGGCAAAAGTAGGGTTTGTGGTGGTTTTTCTAGAGCGCATATTCTCAGTGTTCTCTGTGTCTTTTTTGAAATGTTTATTCAGTAAAATTGTGATCTTTTATCTCACAGTGAACATAGGTGATAGAATCTTTTGATGAAATCTTACAATATATTAATTTCCTTAATTTCATAGTAGGGCATATGTGTTCGAGATTTTATTTTCTTCTTTCTTTATAATTGGTGGGAAGAAGTGAAAAAATAGTTGATGTTATCTTATTATCATGGTTTTTGTTTGTAAATCATTTGATTCCACTTCCTTAATAGTACTCCCTCTTAATGCGCACCCATTAAGAAAAAGTAATTAGGATATAATTTAGATATAAGTTTTTATTTTTACCTTCTTAGTTATTTCAAAGTTAGTATTGAAATTGGAGATGGTCAATAATCAAAAGAGTTGAAATTAGAGTATTCTTAATGAAACAATGTGAGTTTCCCAAAGTAAACTACTCTGTCCATTTCATTTCATTTGAATTGTTGAGGCTTTTTTTATTGTTCAAAATAATTTGATTGTTCAATGTCCAGGAGAAATGTTGGAAGCATTTTCCACTTTTTCTCTTCCTTTACCTTTTCTAGGTAAAAGGATCAGGAGAATTAATTCCCTCAAAAATTAAATTATGTGCTAGTGAATTGAATGAAATTTACTTTATCAACACAAATTATGTCATAATTATTTTTTCTTAATGGGTGTGCATCACCTCACCAATTCAGATAAAATAAGATCGAGGGAATATTAATTTGTGTGACAAAATAAAATAATATAATATACGCAACGGAAGCATATTCCCCCATGAATTTTCTTCTTACATGAATAATAAATAGCATAACCAACATGTATTGCATACAAAGTGTGCTGAAAACTAAATTGAGACTTATTTCTCGAAGCATGAACAAAGTTCTTTAAGAAAAGTCGGCTTCAGATCTATGGTCTTCTACAATAATCCCAAATTCCCTCTTGAACTCTCCCAATACTTGGGTGGGCAAGTATTGTGTAGAAAACTTAGATATCATTCTATGGTAGGAGGATCCCTATTTATAGATTCCTAGGGAGGCTTCTCTAAAACCAATTAGGAGAATAAGAAGACAATTTTTACCATAAAATAAGAGAAAAAATCGTCCAATCTTCCCTTATTCCCATAGAATTTAGGATTCTGAGTTCCAGTCAATTTGGGAACTGCAGGGACCACATAATTAATTTATTGAGGATTTCTATTATGGAAATAATTTAAAATAAAATTAATTTAAAGTTTTCTTACCATAATAAATTATAAATTATTCTACTAAAAATTCGTAATTGCACTCCTCCATTACAATTCAAAATTTCCCATTAAACAGTTAAGTAATTTCTCATATTAAGATTACGAATACTAATTAATAAATTAAATTACTGACGAATTTAATAATTAATTTTCTTTAGAGCCCTGTTTAACTTATTTCATATGGAGGATTTATAAGTCTGTCAGCCGAGTTTACACATGAAAACTTATAAGCTTCTTATAAAAGGCGTATCATCAATCTCAATAACGAGACATGGATTCCATCAACTTAACTTATTATTTCCCTAGTATATGTTTATTATCATTCAACTTACCAGGCAAATCGATCTATCTCAGAATCTCACCTTTTAATAAATCAAAACAATAATTAGCAGATACAACTCATAATAGTTATATGAAGATTAAAAATTTAAGTACATTTAATAGTTTAGAGAATATGTTTTTATTAGTTAGTTCAAAACATTTATCTCTACTCGGTCCTGTTCAATCCATACAAAATGCACTAGCACGAGAAGTTAGAACTATATTATCCTCGTAATCAAGATAAATTATATTTAATCTCATACTACAATCATTCTGATGGTTTGTCCTAATTTTCATCTACAATTGTGAACTATAATTTTAACTTATAAGAACTGATAATTTAATTTTTTGTGTATAAGCTCAAGTTTTATAAACTAAATCATCTACTATATAAGTTGAGGACACACATATGACAAAATGATCTATATAATCATATACTTTATTGAATTGAATAAATAAATAAACAATCGTTCAATAAATAAATAATTATTTAATAGATAATATTATTATTGAACACTATCATTAACAGTAGATGCTAACAATTAGTTCTGTCTATAAAAATGCAATATATGCATAATCAAAACCAAATAAATCCATCATTGCTAACTCTTCAATATCTAACTGCGATTATATTTCATATGCAACATGTTATTTATTGATATTCAGGATGGCAGGTATGCGGATGCAGATGATGTTCTTCCTGATGGCTTTCACATCAGGAAAGGGGATGGGTCTATTATATGTCCTATGCAATGGGGAGAATGACTTATATTTGGGGGAATGATGCTGAGGATTTCCGACCTGAAAGATGGTTGAAGGATGGGATTTTCCAGCCAGAATCGTCATTCAAATTCATAGCATTTCATGTAACAGTGTTTTGATTTTGTTATACCTTCATACGTATCGTCTCCTGAACTGATATAGGTGATCACAGAGTCTATATAGGTGCTGTTAAGTATATTTCGAAAAATAGGAGATTATGCTCAGAGATGTCAAGTTTTAGCGGAGAGCCGGTCAAGATCTTACCAAGGGCTTTTAATGCTTATGTTAGTCTATAACCGCAAAGATAGATGTTTACTTCGGTCTAAAGAATTTATATATTCTGTTGGCCTGCATGGTATGTGATCCGTAATCAAGTTCTTGATTTCCTCTTGAAAGTACTGAATGAATTCATATTAGTGAGATGTTGCACCCTGAATTCCATATTCATAACCTGGCTTATTTTAGTGAACTTGAATAACAAACTAAAAAGTAGGAGTTGAAATTCTAACAAACTACCAAGTCCAATTTAATGCCCTTTTTCCCGAAACATATAACACACACTGAGTTAAGAACTTCTGATATTATCAAGACCACAAAATTTGATCAGCTAGATCAGATTACAGTATTATACCCTACAAAGGATTTCATGAGACTGATCTTGATCTGTTGTCCAAACTCAAATACTTAGGATGAATAAACAAGGCATAGAAAAACCGAAGGAACACCAGTTGCCTAGCTCACAGTGAACTAATCAATCAATCAGCTATGCTTCACTTCCTAAATGTTACCTTGAGAAAAGTCTACAACAGAAACATCTTTTTGATGACTATGCATGGTTCTTGAATAGTTTATGTATATCGTTGTTTGTCAGGTTAACTATAGTAATCAACAAAGTATAGAGATTACGTTGCCAATTGGTCAGGTGAGGACAAACAAGCAAAAACAGGAGAGGAAAATGTAGGCAAGATAAACATTACAGTATATGTAATAGCGACATGTTCTTTTGTTTAGTCCATAAGTTTCTTCAGATTCATTCTTTATGAGGTGACTACGAATATTTCCCAGTCCAACCCAGCAAGAATCCATATTGACAGTTCCCTCGATGAGAACTGTTCGATAAATCTTCTAAGAAAAAAAAGGATCGATGAAGCTTCTTGGGCATATCTTCTCTAGTACCTATAGGATTTTCAGTACTATAAGAGTGAGTTTTATACTGTATTCGACAAGAGAGATTTCTAGATCCTAAAGGCATGTGAACGAACTTTCATATTTGCCTTTGCCTGTGTGTATAGATAGATGGTTCTCGTATCTCCACCCTAGAAAAAAATATGGATGTCCTCTGTACCATCTTCACCTGTATAGGAACTCTCTCTGTCATTTCTCACTTCTTTTGTAGTTTTTATACTAAGGATCTATGCTGCTGCTGGGAAGTCAATCAGAAACCCCAAATATGCACCAGTGGTGGGAGCTGTGTTTCATCAACTCTTCTACTCCAAAAGACTCTATGATTATCAAACAGAAGTCGCCAAGAAACTCCGTATTTCCTGACTTCTAGCTCCAGACAAGAGTATAATATGCATAACTGATTCAAGTAATGTCTGATAACATTAACGATGAAAGAATACAAATACCATTGATTGAAAAGAGAAAATAGAAAGAAGAGAGGGATACAAAAGAATGGAGACTAATAGTAAAATGAGAAGCCTTAAACCCTAAAACAATACAAATAGCATTTATATAGGCTAGACTAAACTAAACAAGGAAAAACTAAATAAGGAAAAGACTATACTAAGACATAATAACTATTTAAACATCCCCTCAAGTTCATGATGCGACAACAATAAGCATCGAGAGTTTGTCGATCAAAAAACTAAAACGCGAGGAGGATAATAATTTGGTAAACAAATCTACAAGTTGTAAGAAAAAAGAGACAAAGGCAATGTCTGAGTGCCAGTCTGAAGATGATGACGAGTAATATGACAGTCAATTTCAATATGCTTAATCCTTTCATGAAAAATCGAGTTATGAGCAATCTTAATAGCACTCTTATTATCACATTGCAAAGGAGTTGGTCGTTTTCTAAGAGATAAGAGAATCACCACGGAGATATCTCAAGATACGAATAACAGCAGCCCAATGAATTGTAGTAGGAGAAACAACAACCTAACTGACTATATGAACATCATATGCAATATCAGACCGAGTAATAGCGAGATAAACCAAACTCCCAACAACCGTTCTACAAAGACTCGGATCTAGCAGAGGAGACCCATCAGAAATATAGTACTAAGCATTGAGCTCCATTGGAGTATCAACAGTCTTATTATCCGAGAGGCGAGCACTTTCAAAATATCAGAAATATACTTAGATTGAGAGAGAAGGTACCCTTTTGGAGAAGACGCAACTTCAATCCCAAGAAGTAACGAAGAGGACCCAAGAAAAACCAACAATTAGCTTCAATCTTCAAGAATCGTTAGAATTTACCAAACACACAAGATTTCTCTAC
>JBDJHY010231321.1:0-11018 GCA_039654485.1 Withania somnifera
TATCCCACAATCGAGCTCAAGAACGATCCAATGCCACTGACAGCACATCCTTATAGATACTAATGAAGAATAATCACAAAACATCATATGAGTGCTAGAAGAAGGTTCAAGAGAAATTGAAATTACCTCCATAGCCCTCAAAAATAAAAAGGTAAGCATAGGCCAAGAGTACATACCATCCTTAAGCAAATAAAGAGATAAGACAAAGAACTGGATCGGTTTCCAAGGTGGTTTGCTCCATTGATATTCATCTCCAAGACTTCTCCCTTGATATAACTCCACAAATAAGTCAATCAAATAAGAAATGTCATCGAGAGAGAGAGAGAGAGTTTGACCTTTAAGACCATGAACCATGGACCAAGCTCCAAGTGTAGTTGGAGTTTTGCCATAATTCCAAGCTAAAGAGTGTCCATTGTTTCCCTTCTTGGAAGGGCACTCTTTATTGTTGAAAGTCACTCCTCCGCTCAACTTAGGTCCCTTAAGAAAGGTATTGACCCCCAATAGAGAACTTTTATCACATGGAAGAGTACCAACAACCACATTAATCCCTTGCTTATCATGTTGACCAAGCACTATTTTCAAATCACCGGGGTCACATGGGAAGAGAATCCCAAGGTGAGAATTACAAGGACACTCATTTACCCCAATAAAGTTCCTATAAGCACAAGGTAGAACTCCCGCACAAGTAGGAGTATTCCCATATGTAAATAGGCCATGAAGAAAGGTATTAAGAAACCCAATTTCCTTCAATGTAGACCCACTAATGAATGTACAAGTAGAATTAAGACTCATGGAAAGTACATTATCATAATTGGAAATCACTAAAGAAGGAAACAAATTGCCTTGTGGAAAGAGGCTCCCTCTCATGCTCAAATAATACTCCCAACAAAGTGGGATTCCACATGGAGTCCAATCACCTACTCTATCTTGCCTATCCCATTGAAGGTGGCAATGATTATCACTCATACCGTTGATACTTAGGAGGTACCATGGACTCGAACATTGCTTGGTAATGTGACCAAGCTCCACCCAACAAAAAGAAGCATTTAATTTATTACTGGGTCAAATGGAAAAAAGTTTCGTGCATTCGGGTCATAGAAGAGCCCGATTACCCTATTGTTACCCTTACTTGCATACATAATACAATTCACATCAATGCAATGATCATCATATGCAAATAAGTAATAAAAAAAGTGTCTCTCAAAACGACTTCATCTAAAGTGTACTCATGAGGAATGGTACTTGTCGGTTCAAGTACAACATGAAATTGATCCAAATTGGGAACACTCAAGGATGAACAAGCAATCATAGCACAATTATCACCTTCCTATTTAATACCAACCTCTCCAAGTAACATACTACTATTTCCATAGGAAATGGTTTCATCCTTGGAAAGTGTGTCATCCAACCATAGTGTGTTGCCAAACAACTATATCCCCCAAAGAAAGCTATAAGTTCATCCCACTAAATAAATCCTTCGTAGCCATGCAATCATAAAATAGACTATTATCCATGAATTCATACTCCAATTAATTAGTACTTTTGCAAAGACTAGAAGGGGAATCATACGTCATGGAATAAAGGTTATCATTTAAGCACTCAACATGACTATCCTCAAGGTCAACTTTATTAAGTCCATCCTTGTATCCCAGGGTTGGTTTGACATTACCTCATTTTTTATTGAGGCTAGTGTATGAACAAAGTCTACTAGTAAATAAACCCGATCGACATTCCATAGTATCGGTAGGTACAACCAAGCAACCAAGTAACCCAATAGGTACTCCACCCGTAAGTCCTGAAGAGTACAAATCAATGCATAAGGATGCAATGCAAAGGGGTACTGAAAAGTAAATAGTGCCCGTACACACCCTTTCCGGTACAAAAACTTTGCCAGGAGAGAACACATAGAATCTTCTCCGTATACTTACCCCTCCTACTCCAGTATACCATTCCCCCAAGGTGCAGCTCATACTTAATAGTAGTATCTCAGGTATAGCCACCTAATGTTAGAGGGTCCATTGAGAGATCTAGTCCCATGTACAAAATTCTTGTAAAAATGTCAATTGGTGGGATAGTGATCAAGATAGAAGTGCCAAAACTCAGGTTTAGGCCGTATATCATATCTTAGTGAAAAACCTCAAGTTTGTCCATGAAGGCAAATCAAGTGTTAGTATAATTCAATTTTCACCTCATAGGCAATATCCTTGAACCACAGTGATGGTAGAAAATAGGATTCCATAGTGTGACAAAATAGATCCCTACTGCTACCATAGTCATGAATACATTTAATATATAAGAAATTAGTTTTCGATTATTACTTTGTCAAAATGAATTACCTTTTAAAAATATTAATGCATGCTTGCAATACAAAACCAATCAATAGACTAAACTGGTCCAAGGATGCTAACTAGAATTCATAGAATGACTACTAAGGCGTATTCATAAGGTACACCCTCTCTTAGCCCAACTATGACACCAAGCCACGAGTAATCGCACTAAAGATGTCACAACTGCCTAAAGGGCACCTGTTAAGGGCTAAGTACACACCCATACGAGTGAAATATGAAGCTATCACAACTCATGCTAGTACAACTGATTTCCAGGCTCACACGGGGCTAGAGTACAACATCATCACACAGCGCTACTAACTATTTAGCAAAACCATATCCGGCTATCTACAGTAAGTAACCACACACATTCAAATCACACGCAATACCTCATGTAGAACACAAAACAATCAGCCTGCCTGGATCGACTCTAAAGCCACCAACATAAATTAGGAGATAACTACTCAGATCTAACCACTAGTATAATCCCCATCCTCAATCTCACTATGTTCCAGTCGGTGTGAAACACGCAAGAGGGCCTCGTCGCCCTAGAAAAGTATAACAAATGATAAGCCAGCAAAATAAGCTGTAAGCCAAGATAATCACCGCAACGGGGCTCCAAACTAGTAAGCTATCCCTAAGTTGTCCAGTTATCAAGCATAACAATACTAAATACAACAGTTTGAATGAAGTAAGTCATATCCTACGTAGATTCCGGTGATAACCTCGAAAAGCACACTGAGATACCCAAAAAGCATGAACAAGGCTCGAAATTTCATAAAGCTAGCAAAAACATAACTCATGTGTCAAGACGAGTAAAACAAGACCCATATTACTATATAAATAACGGGGTTGAAATTCAAACTAAAAATGGGTCCGTAAATCCTCGAAGTCAGAAAAATAAAATATTTATACCAACATGTATAGCACAACTCATAGAACATATGGTAAAAAATAGGTCTCAATTCGATGGATAAAAAATGAAGAAACTAAGCCCTGGAAAATTTATGTACTATAGAAAACTTATAATTAAAGAGAAATCAAGAAATGACCCGGTAGAAATGATCTTGGACCGCCACAACGAGTTTCTACAGATTAAAGCCTTGAAAATATACCTTCAACTAAGCTCTATTGAGCTCCAAAGATCAATATTAATGAGCAAATTATAGAAAAATGAAAGAAACTTCGGGGTGAAGACATATGTATATAAGGCAATGTCTTGTCGCTTTATCGGCCGAAGTGATCGATTTATCAGCCACTGATTTATTGGTCGCCTCGGCTGATTTTGACAGGTTCTTCAAAAAGTTTCAAAAATCACACGGAAAGAAAACGGAGTCCGATTTTGACAATCCATATATGAAATCTTTATGTAATCGATATTCCCGACTCAACGGAATTGATGAAATGGCGATCCAAGATTATATAAGCTGAGGAAGGCCCGAAGAAATTATAAATATAAATAATCAAGCTATAAAACTACCAGAGAACCAAACTATCGGTCTGAGTAAGTAACAAATGACCTGAGGCAACTATGAAGACACTCTAAACACTAAGGAAAAAACGAAAATTACGAAAGTAGCCTCGAGGGCCATTACATAGGATTATATGATTTTGCTTCTTTGTATTGGACCTCTTTGTGCTTTTAATAATCAGTGCTAATAGCCACTTTAATTTTAATTAGCAAAATTAAAAGTAATAAACATCAACATAACGATAAAACATCTTTTGTTAGAATCGTCGACATTATATTTTTCGGATATCGCCTATAGAGAGAATTTAGTGCGCTGATTTTTTTTTTATAGTCAACATAATATATGATTAATGTTTTCACAAATATATTTATAGCAATTAATTCAGTAAAATAACGAAAAAATAAACAAAAAGAAATAGCATGAGTATTTGCTCAACACCACCTTGGTGTCCATTATTTGAGAAGCCATTAAAACAGTTTGGACAAAGATAAGTATTTAAATTTAAAGGACTGCTACTTTGCAAATTGATTATTAAATATGGAAGTTAATTCATATCTTTTAAATAAATTTTGTAAGCACTCAAAAATCATTATATCATATATTCGTTCCTCTTGTCATTAGGAATTCATATTCTCCCCTTTGAAACCAAAATATATTTCCTAGAAGTAACAAAACATAAAGGAAAAAGGTATAATATATATATTTTTGGTGTATATAAGTAGTCACTTAAATTTATTGAAAATTGAACAAGTAAACACATGCTTTCAAAATGGTATAATACACTTAAGAGACTAAGTAGGATGGAAAATTAGCATGTAGGACGTCACATAGGATATTTATGTCTACTTATTCAACTCTATACAAATTTAAATATTTATTTATACATAATTCTCCATTTCTCAAATTAACTCTCTGCTTTGCAACAACAGCTTTTGCAATTATATATAAACTACATTTGTGAACAAAAAGAACACCAAAGAAAAGACAAAATATTTTCGTCCTCTCTGCATTTTGAGTTATTTTTTGAACAATTATTTTTGGCAACCTTCGAGCTTTTATCTATGAGTATACATATTTGGAAGTAACTGTGGAGGTCGATTGACTAAAACGATTTGCACAAAATCGGATCCAGAATTAATTTCAAAGCAGTGATTTGCCATGGTATAATATCCGTAATAAATCATTTATTATTTTATAATTAGTGAAATTGTCCGCCCTGCTTTTAAAGCTTTAAATATAAGGGAAAAATCCCTGAGTTAACGTTATATTATGGTTTCAATCCTCGTGTTATTCGATTTACAACTTTGAACCTTCAATTAAATGGTCTGAGTGGCTTTAATCCTTTAAGTAACAAATCTTTTAAAAGTTAAAAGGGGTCTCAGCAATAACTTGGGAAAATAAAGGCAAGACCTTTTGTAGTGCACTTGCCCATCAACACTTTGTACTGCAAATAAGTCCTAGATCTGGCAAATATGGAAGCATACAATGAAATTGTGCTCCCAAGTTGATTACCAATGTCATGTAACTATCAAAGTTGTATATATATATGGAATACTCTGATTATTGATGATTTGCAAATTCTTTGCGCAAGTGAAAAATGTGATTTCCATATATAACTGCACCAAGAAGGTAAAAAAGAATGGCATTCTAAATTGTGTCTAAATTATTATTTTATTTTTGATATATATTATGAATTTATATTTTACATATTATTGAATATTATGTGCTGCACATCATTAATATTGTGTATACGTAATATTTTACAGTAATAATTTTTCTTGTTTCTCTAAAATGCTATAATTACGTTTATGTTAAATGCTTGTATATTTTCTTATTAGTTAAGTCGAAATAAAAAATTAATAATAAATATCTTATTAATCTAATTATCATTTTAACATTTTAAAAAATTAAAAATCAATAACTTAAATTGAATCGAGATATTTAGAAAGTTGGCAACACTGGGGAAGAATGGGTGGGTGAGGATATAGGTTAACCCAGATCTTTTAATTCCAAAACTATCCCTACTATCTGTATTTAAAGGGCTCATACTATTTAATTGAAGGTTAAAAGCTCTAAGTTGGATAACACAAAGGACTAAACTCATAATATAGTATTAACTCAGGGACTAAAATCCTTAACGATATTTTATCCAAGCAAAGAAAGGCAATCTTAGAATGAAAAGTAGATTTGAAAGAGAAATAAAAATATAATTTTTTTATCCTTAATAATAGAAATTTATCATTATAGATCAGAATTACATCAAAATATATCCGACATAGACTCACTTAATAATCCTATTTAGTCTGCATTTGTATTTTTATTGTAAGATCATTAGGTATTGCAAAATAAGGAAGGAATCTTAAATTTTTAGAATAAAATATATAAAGTAGGCATTCATTCTTAAACCTCTAACTAATACTAATTTTAAAATGAATGAAGCGCAAAGCTTTGGTCTTTCTTTTAAGCACAATACATGAAATGAGAAATCACATTCACAAAGCTTCAACAAATAAAGCAGCATCTCACTAAGTCAAGAAAATTTATCTGTAGTATGAAATCCTTCTAATCCAGCACTGCAAATTACCTTCTAATATTTATGTTATATATGAGGTATTATTTCGGTTAGAAATTTATATTCACAAAACATGAATAGTAAAACAAAACTCTAAATTGTTTTAGAAAATAGTGAATCAAATAAAAAGAAGTGCTTAAGGAAATTTATTTCCCTCAAATTTAAAATATATCTTTTTAGGATAAATCAATTTTCTTCTTCAAAATAATAATACATCAAATTCTGTAAAATAATAAACCACTCAACGACATTAAATCACATAAATATATAGAAAAAAAAAAGGTAAAAGACCAGAAGGAAAAATCAAATATGGAGTAGGAAATAATTATTTGATTTAGAAAGAAATCAGATATGTTAAAGCACTACTTTTTAATCTATAAATACGTATTAAATAACCTCTTCCGCTCCTCATCATATTATTTTATTTTCAAACCACAATAAATTCCTTTATTATAGCGAAGAATCTACAAATAATATATCCACTATTTGCTTTAGCCAATTCATCTATATTCATCCTGTCGAAGTCCAGCGCGGTCAGGTTTTTAATATTTCATATATAATAGTAAACTGTGAACAGGTTATCATAATAACAATAATATAAATGATCAAGTTGTAAAATAATTAAGTTGTTCACAAGTTACCACAACATAAATATCAATAAAATTACGTTATCACAAGAATAATTAATTTGTGAACAAGTTACCACAATAACAACAATTAATATAATCTAGATATCATAAGTGACGAAATAATATTATTTTTAATCTAATATTTCAAGCCTATTCCATGTATCAACTTCATGACTAATTCCTTCATTTACCAATCTCAATTATCAAAACAATAATATTGGCCTCTCATACAAGAATAACATTTCTATCTTATTTTGGCCTCAACAGGCATCACATTTCAAATTATAAAGGTATCAACAAGTCATCACGGGTAATGTCAACAACAAGTACACAATAAAGTACCAATTTTTATATCAATATACCATTTTAAATCAAATTAGTTAAATCAAAGCAACTTACATTTCAATTCAAGTATACTATTCAATAATGTTCTCAAGAAGTCATATAATCACAAACTTGTTCATTTTAGCCCAGCATGTTCAAACCAAATCAAGGTATTTCAACCAATTTACGAGAGGAATCAAATTCATGAATCATTAAATCACACGATCAATTAATCTCTTATTTTGGACCCGGCATACTCAATCTCCACACCTCAATGTAATCATCTTTCCCAACTAGGCCCAACTTAGCAAACAATCTCTAATACTTTATAAAGAGATCGAGGAACCTCAACTTGCCTTAAAAATGAAGAAATCTCTCAATCGTAAGCCTTCCTGTTCCTTAGAGCCTTCAAACAAGCGCAATCTATTTAAAAACACAATACACACGAGAAAACATGAAAATCAATACCCATATTTTCATATTTTGGAGTTATACTTAAAACTACCTCGACCCACGAAGTCAAAACCAAAAATCTATTGTAAAAATATATCACCCATCACTTGAAAAATCTAAATATCAAGTTTTATTGAAAATTCAACCCATTTCGTGGTTGAAAATCAAAATTTTATTAATTTTTGAGTTCTTGTGTAAAATCACCATTCTTTTGGGGTTCAAAACCTTGAAATCTCATGTAATAATCATGTTAAAGTGATAAGGAATTGATGAAAATGGGTTTTGAAATCTTACCCAATTGGTATCTTTGAAATCCTTGATCTAACTTTGTCAAAATAGGGTTTTAGTTTCATGATTTTTCATGAAAATATGAAGGAGTTCGTGAAATTGTTCCACCAGAAACTGGTCCTAGGTGAGCAGTGCCTCTTTCACGGTCGCAACCCCCAATTGCAAATGCGGAGCATAGGCTTGTCATACATATCGCGATGCTCGATATAAACTTTTCTCTTCGGGAATGTGCTGGTAGAAAACAAACACGAAGAAGAAGACCTTAGGCCATCGCGATCACGAGAGAGGGATGCGATTATGGTGATACTATAGTGTCCAAGATGACAACAACAAAAACACAATTCTTTACATTTATAAATATTTCAAATGGACCCTCAAGATATATTCGGTACCTCGTGCAAAGAAATCATATATGAACCATACTAATTTTTATGTTCCAGACTCAATGGAACCATTAAAACACGGGTATGCTGTTTCCTTGATCGCGATACTCGCTAAGGGTCTATTTTTAACTAGAAATACAAAAATGACCAAAATGTCTTTGAGGCTAATGGAAATTAAAGACGCCTCATGCTAGACTAAAACAACCTCCTAAATCCAATGAAATCATCGGATTTTAAATCTAGGAACTCCAAGTTTGTATATTAACCAAAATCAACCATTATCTTAAAAATTCTAACTCTATCCTATCAAACCACCCAAAATCAACACAAATGTGCTAGAACAGAAACTAAAGGTCTTACTAGACCAAAATCAACCTTTCAGAGCTAATGGAACCGACAGATTTCCATTTCGAGGTCCAAAGCTCCAAATGACCCCTAGACCTCTATATTTCACACTTTAAATCTTTAAAACTAAAAATTTCAAAATTCTTACTCAAAACTCATTCCGTTCCCGAACCAACCATAGAATACAACTTAGTTTTGCATAATGCAACTATGAGAAACTTAAAATAATCAAAATTCACATAATTTGGAAAAATAACCTTGAAGGTCATTACAA
This sequence comes from Withania somnifera, assembly GCA_039654485.1. Classification (NCBI taxonomy): domain Eukaryota; kingdom Viridiplantae; phylum Streptophyta; class Magnoliopsida; order Solanales; family Solanaceae; genus Withania; species Withania somnifera. The sequence continues at coordinate 9,068 of JBDJHY010231321.1, forward strand.
ACATTACCATGACAAACTATGTTAGTCCCAGAACATAAGAATATAAAAGTACCTGAATGGTAAAAAATGAAGATATTGGTTATGTGTAGCTGCCTTGATCTCCCAAGTAGATTTGTCGATCAGTCGGTGCCTCTATTGCACCTTCACTGAAGGTATCTCCTTGGTCCGAAGCCTCCAAACCTGTCTATCTAGAATGGCAACTGGATCCTGCTCAAATGATAAATGTTTGTCTAAACTCAAAGTCTCCCACTAAATCACATGGGACTTATCGGGCATACATCTCCGAAGCATAGAAACGTGAAAGACCTGTTGAACCATAGACAAACCAACCCAAAAGACTCTTGTACTTGTTCCAATATTGAAAAATCGGTGAACCTAACCTTATAGCCTAGAGCGACAAGCAATGGGACATATATCAAAACTCACAACCAATAAAAGCAATAAATGAAAGAAATAGACGACAACAACTTACATATATATACAACCCTACCCAAAACCTGGTATTATCGTCATATGGAGCTATAACCAGAGTATCCAAAACATATATTCATATGATACTCCTACAAAAGTACAATTACACAAGGCCTACTATGGAAAAAATAAATAAAGCTGCAACAGTTGGAAGACATGATCAACTCAGATGCCAAAATCTCACCGTAGTCGTTGGTATTATGACAACCTATTCAGTAAGGTCATGTAAGATCCAATGACCTGTACAGTAGGCATCATAGGACTACTGGGCTAAAGCAAATCATAAGTAAAGTGAAGGTAAGGAAAGGTAAACAAAGCAATAAGAGTAGGAATACCATAATAAAATCTAACTATACAGCTAGAACTAGGCACATGTAAGGATAACCGGCTAAGTATAGTAAGGAAAAGTGCATCAATTAAGCAAGTATGTCTACGTACTTCTGCACCACAACACAATTATCTACCACATAGTCCCAAGAACCAAATATAGTGTCATGACCCAAAATTCAGCTCATGATGGCGTCTACCACCCTCCTGTAGCCAAGCCTAACCCTACAGTCCAAAGCTACACGCAATGGTTTATAAATACTTGACTCATCCAGCAAAATGGAAAAGGATAATCCAAAAACATAAAAGAATAGAAGCAGAAGAAATACATACACAACCCAAATCCCAAAACCTGGTGTCAATGACATATGGAGCTACTCAGAGTATCCAAAAGATAGAAATATAAAGAAATTTCTACAAAAGTAATACAACACAGGTCCTTCCATAGAAAAAATAAAGCAGGATGACATCAAGGAAACACGATCGGCTCGGATGGTAAAGCTCACCATAATCTCCGAAACCAGCTATATCTACTCCGCACGATCATGGCATCTCCAATAACCCCTGCCGGTATCTGCACCACAAAAATAGTAAAAAAGTGCATGATGAGTACCAAACAAGGTACACAGTAGGCACCATTGGCTGATTAGGCTAAAATAAAATGCAAGTAATAAAGGCGAGGAAGTAAAATAGGTCAACAATAATAGGAAAGCAATAAAACTAATAGATATATAGAAAGCTGAGATACCAGAAGTGTAAGTACAGATCTACAGGAACCAAAACATGGTGAAAACAATCCAAAGTGACCAGTACTTGAAAACCCATAATCGAAGTAAGGAAACATACCTGTGCTCTAGCTAAGCCATGACCCAACTAACCATAAGGATATGTCTCTGGACTATGAATAAAGGATCAAACAGTAGGGCATAGCTAAATAAAGATCAAAAAGAAAACATACAAAAACTACCTAGCATCCCATACCACCAGTAAGTACAAACAACACAACAAAACCCACCATGAATTCCCCCCTAAGCTCGATGAGCACAAATATTACGAGGTAATACATGGGGGTGCAGGAAAGTAAAATAGAGAAGTATCATTTAGTGCCAACACCATCCTCTCAATAAGTGCCAATCTTGGGGACCTGCCCAAA